>VXAU01005682.1:0-34209 GCA_013399695.1 Formicarius rufipectus
CTCTAAACTTAGACACCTGCATACACAATGCCAGTCTGTTTATGATTACTTTCCTGATGTGCAAAGTTATTTGGAAATACTGGAAGGATTTTTATGTCTCGTTTGATTTGGTAAATAAAAGGACCTCATTACACAGTTTAAAAATGTCATTATAGGAAATCATAGAACTTGAGAGATTACTTGATTTTCTTCACCATACATACCCATATATTTATACACAAACACACCCTTATGACCCATTAAGATGTCTAAAAAGAAGCAAATATTGGGGGAGAATTAAGATTTCATTTTTTTTCCAATTAATAAATAACTCACAGAAAACAGTAATGAATGGGAATGTATCTTGCAGAGACATCATTTCCTCACAGCAAGAAAATTAAACTCTCAAAGCTCTTACTACAGGAAACAAATGTCAATTCTTCAATTTTTAAGTTTAGATATCTTCCAGAAGTATATAATTATATTAAGCTTCTGAAAGAAAAATAAAAATCCCTGACCTGCACACACATAATATTGAATCAGTTTATCACAGTTCTCTAACTTGGTGTAGCAGCTTCTTTCTCCCAGCTATTCAGTGAGTTGCTTCCTAGTCCATGCACTTTGCATCAGAGAGCCAAAGGGACTGAATATAAAAGTGACCTGATGCAAAGACAGGCATGAAGAATACTCCTCCAGGTACCTCAAAGGCAATAGTTATTTAAAAATCATTCCTTAAATTCAACAAAGTAAGAAAGGGGTTTTAAGACTCAGGAAGTAGAAAACTCAAAGGGCCCTAGGAAAAGGAAAAACAAAAGGAGAAAAATTAACATGTCAGGAGAAAGATACCCACTTATCTATCAGGCAAGAAATGGTGAGCAGCCTCTGGAGAAGGCTCTAGGCATGAAATATGTGCAAATAAAAATGAAACTCATCTGCTCCCATAGCCTGGGCTGCTTGATATATTTCATGTTAATTGTACCAGAGGCTTTCTGTTGTCCCTCCATAGGCTCAGGCTTGCCTGACAAAGCAGTTCCAAAGTCACTTTGCTTTCCGGGACATCACAAAAAGCAGGTCCGCATTTTATTGTTATTGCTGTACTGATTAATCCATGTCCAAACCTACCCTGTACATTACATACAGTCTGTTTACATTTTTAATACTGTACAAGTTGTTCCAAAGGAATCTTTCCCTTCCTTATAGTAACATCCAGGAAAAATTTTTCCAATAATAGATTAGGTTTCCAAGTGTGGTTACTGTCATAACAATTTAACCTTCAGCCCATCCTAACAACTACTGCTGGGACAAATTCTCTCTTTGGTCAGCAGTGCATCAAGTTGTACTCCAAAATACTGTCAAGGTTGCTACTGGATGTTCAACAGAAGACTTCAGCAATGTAACTAATTCATGCTACTGTCTGCTAAAGAAAATTTTTAGGATTGCCAGTACAGGAAGAATCTTTTCTGTGACAGAAAAATGGCATATTTGACAAACTTAAAGACTTACAACTCTCAGGCTTAAAGTATCAATATTTTTGTCACAATATTATCCCAAAGAAATGGTAACAATGAAATTTCATATGTCAAAGTAAATTATAAAATGGTTCGAAAACAGAACTTAAGTTAAATAGAATTAATTTTTAAGTTAAAACATTACTGTAGAAAAGATTCTTTAAAATTTAATAAAGATTTATTGCACTGCAAATACACATAAGATTCCAGAGGAGCCAAGATAAGATACTTTTAATGGAACAGGAAAATTTTAGGGTTTTTTTGCTGTTTTGGAAGATATGTCAGAATTAAACTAAAAGAAGTATAGAACACATCTATGCTCTATAGCCTTGAATCAATATATGAGTAACACTAGGAGAAATAAATACTCAGATTAAAATACAGTTAGGTTATATGAATACTGAAGCCTGGAAAGGACCACCTAGAAAGGCGTCTAGAGATATAATTACCTGGGGACAGCAAAGTCCCTCAAAAGAAGAACAAAACTATGTCATATTATGGGGTTATGAAGCTTTTGGAGACTGCTATGAGGTACAGGGAAACGCAGCAGAAACCCATGAAGAAAAACAGTCACAGACAGGCTTAAGTCTGGCACATGCTAGATAAGAAACTGGCTATGGAAAGAACTTTGTGATTTGGGCCTAAGCCATGTCATGTGCAGGAAAATAACAGGAGCNAAAAACAAAACAAACAAACAAAAAACTACAAAACAAAAAAACAACCACAGGACTTTGATTATATATCTCCCATGTGTGTTGCATGTTCAGGCACCCATAGAAAAACAGAGGATGATACTGAAAGTTGCCTTTTAAAAAACATTCCTAGAGCAGCTCAATTCTGACATTCCATTTCTGCCCAAATTAAATTTTGAGTGCCTAGGACACAAACACAAAACTTTGTCCTATATGACATAGAAACAACAGACTATGGGAGAATTTAGATATCTGAAAGAAATATATATATTAGGGATGTGAAGGGAAGAAGCAGCAATAATATAGCATTTATTACAGACCTGAAAAATGAAGAACAGGAATATGTCATCAGCAAGGCATACAAGAAAAGAACAGACTGACTATGTTAAAGCTCTTCTGGAGCTGAGCCATCTAACAAACATGGGAAACGTTCTGAGAGATAAAACGCTTCACAAAGCACACTAAGACAAAGTGTTTGTTTAGGAGACAGGGCATTTCTTTTTCCAGTATTGCAAGGTAGGTTCTGCTCCTCTTTGCAATATTTGGTACTTTACAGCCACTTAAACATCTGGCAAATTAATATTATGATCTTCTAAATACTACTAAGATTATCAAAACCTCTAAAATTCTGAATTTAAATATCCATAACACTTGAATTGAACTTTGGATGTCTTATAAAGAGTACTTCCTATGCAGAACAATGCAGTATCACTAAAGCAGAAGCCTGAATGACAGTACAGCCTATGACATTAAAACAGAAGCATCACTTTCTGAAGCACTTTGGAGAATTGTGTTTAATGTTGATATTCAACATTAGTTCACATTTATTGAGCTACAATTAAACTTTGTAAACTTTTTTTAAGCTGAAAGTGAAATTTAAAATTCTTTCTAATGTAATGCCCAAGGGTCACATTAACAGTAATGCCTCCTTACTGATACTTCCATATTACAGGAAGGTATTTGCCAACCAAACAAGCCAACTGGGAGTTGTCTGCTTCAGTCAAAACTTTATTTTCATATGAAAGCTAAGAACACGCACACCTACCTAGGAAAAACAACTCTAAACTTGGCAAAACAGCCAGGGTATAGATTTACTTTTTACTGCAGCATCTGTATCAATACTAACAGTGCATAACTGCTTCCTAGTCAAACTACCTTAACAAGCCAATAGAAAATTCCTGGGAGACAAAATATTCCGTTCTCCAGAGTCCAGGGGAGGTTTGAATTTCCTACTTATCATCAAATTCATGTTGTGATGCTGTTGTTCTGGAAAGCAAACTAACATTTTCTATCTTCTTATTTCTGAGTCCATGGGCAAAGAAGCAGTACTGATAGGCTTGTATTTTAATTGCTGGTGCAAAACTATGCACTCTACCATTTACTGACACTCATAGGAAGGTTTAAGATATTTATTTTTATGATTTCCATATCTAAATCAGGTATTAGAACAGAACTTAATTACTACCTAAATTTCCCCTCCTCCCCTCATGATGAAGAGATACAGTACACAGCTTTCACTGTAGGATAAAGTTGATGAAAGTGATTAAAATAGAACTTGCTGTACAGTTGCTGAGAACCACACTCTTGTTTTCTGCAGTTTCAGCATTTCCAGAACTTGCAGGAAAGCATAAATAGACTACAACAATGAAACAGGGCTCCACCAGAGATTTGAGACAATGTGTGCAAATACAGGAACTTCCCTTTTGCAGCTCTTGGTAGTCCCTGATTTGTAGAATATCCTACATCAAAAAGTTCAGAAGATGTAAGCTGGACATGGGAAAGTGTTAAATTTACCCTTGACTAAATACTGAGTTTATATATTCCCAGAATTTAATCAGACACTGTGATGAGGATTACATTTTCTATGTAACTGAAGAGAATGTCAGCACTCAAGGTGTGAGAATTTTGATTGTGTGCATGATTTTCAACGCAAACAGCACCTGTATAAACTCCCACTAAGCTTCAAGCCTGCAAACTTTGGCACTGTGACACAACACTATTGTTGGTGCCCCACTTTACTCACAAGAAGTTTCTTTACACATCACAGACTGTTGGAGTCCAGAAATTTTAGTGAACAGTGACATTTATACCCATGTTCCAACTGTAACATCTTTCCCCCATTCCAAAGAAAATCTACCATATCTACATGACAAGACTGCAGAACTGAGGACAGAGCCTAGTTTTACCCTTTTACCTCCACTCCTCACAACTCATCTGACAGCCCCCTCGAACTCCCATGCAATGCCTGTAACTGCTGCAAAGTTTTCAGAGGCACGTAACTACACAAAGGGAAACCCTTATTTTTAATATTTATAATCTTGACAAATCTGAGTGGTAGTCATGGGAGGAAAAAAAAGAAAACACCTCTTGTGTAGTTCAAGTGCTTCTGTCAAATATCCAAAAATATGCTGCAAACAAGATGGATAGACTCTCTCAAAGAAAAGGTCATAACAACCTTCTCCAATGGAAAGTTAGGGCATGTCTATGCAGGTTTTGCACAAGGTTTTGCCTCAGTAATACAAAGCAATACTAATTTAGAAATAAGCATGGGTATAGCTATAAAACTCTTAAATAATAACATACTAATGACAAAAGTACTTCTAGTGCTACAGCTTAGACCTGTGGATAAAATGAAGAAGAATTTGTATTGTAATATTGTTTTGTAATTTTAGACTGACAAATATTTCTGAGGAGTAGCATTATGAAATAAAAAGAGACAGGCCCTAGAAGGTGCAGAAATAACAAAACCTATCTTGATGCAGGGTGGTTTCCATAACCTATTTGATCTATAAACTGATCAAACAACCCAAATTACTGACTCATGTCCTTCTTCCTCCCAAATCAAACCACACTCAGTGTTTTCTCTGACTTGATTTAGTGGCCTTGAATATCAGATTAGTCACTTGCAAACTATCCTTTTGTTTCACATCCTTTTTTATTCCTAAGTACATCTATTTTATGGGATTTCATTCTTTTCCTTCAGTTTTTCAAGAGAGAGGTTACAGCCACCTGTCTGCAGAAGTAAAGACAGAGGGGGTCTCCAGTATCTGGAGCTTTCACAATGACTGAACAGTTTACCTATTTCTGCCTTAGCTTCCTATTTGAAGCAGAATGGTATAACTCACTCCAATCCCCCCGTGTAGAAGGCAACCATTTATCAGCTTCCTTTTGGCAAAGAATTTTTTCACCTCTTATTTTAAGACGCTAAGGGTACCAAGGTGTTTCCTGCCCAGACATTTATTATAGCAGGTTTATGATTTATTTTAACAAGAAACACAAGATTAAAAGGATATCACAGAGAGCACAGTGCCCGACAGTGAAGGGAATATAATTCTAACAGTCACCAAAAGAGGGTTCCAACACTGAATATTCTCCTATCAAAGCAAGCACTGTTAATGTACATTTAGTCACAGCATTGTACAGACTGCGGATACATTCAGGAATTACTTTTCCCTCCCCCCCACCCCATTCCTTCCAGTAATACTGTTCACAGTAATTTCAACAAGTTACATCTAACACCAGAGATTATCAAATTTTATATACACACAAACACATATATATGCACACATGCACAAGCATTCCACACCATGCTACTAAAACTCTGGATTTCTTCTGTCAGGCCTCAGTTTCTCACAGGCGTGTACATGCTGTTCCAAAAACTAGTCTGAAGAAATTAATTCTCATATGTTTTTCACCTTAATTTCTAGATTAAGACTTTTCATTGTAAGAAACAATTAGCACCAGCTGATGAAGCTATTACTTTGGTTGAGCTTTGAAATTGATGCTAAGTTCACAATAACTTTGAAGTCACTACAGACTTGATTTTTTCTTTGCTGACACAACAGATATGTTCCTACTTCCTCCAGGAAGCATGTAATTAAACTCCTGGATTCATTAAGTGTTTGTGCTTTGCCTATTCCCTGAGCTGCATGATGAAAGACAAGTGAGTATGATTGAAGCTAAATATTTTCATCATTTAAAGATAAAATTTTGGCTTCTATCATCTAAATAAATCCAAACTTTTTAAAAAACTCCACCTTTCCCTTAAAGATTTAAAAGAAGAAACCTACACACAAGAGGACTTTGAACTTTATTCCTCTTAAATTTATCTTTATTATTTATAAACACTGCATCTTCTCAGCACAAGAAATGAATCAGTTCTCTGAACTACCCAACTAATCCACTGCCCATTTTCCTATCCAAACACCTGTACTTGCCCTCCCCCATGTGCTGTTCTTCTTGTTAATTTACCATCTCAATCACTGCAACTTCCTTTCCAGTTTCACTAGACAATAGATTGGTGCTTTCCCGAATGAGGATGCCTTCCACCTTTTCTATCACTCCATCTTTTCCCCTTCACTAAACTGAGGTGAGAAGAAACATCACTTGCAAAGGCTCATGTCCTTGGCTTTAAGAGAAATTTGTTTTATTCTCAGAAATTCATCTATGCTAGTTTTTCCAAGATTAAAATTAAGATGTATTAAAAAAAAAAAAAAGACAAACACAAAGACAAGCCCAGGACAAGCCCTCTTATATTCAAAGAATATTCTGAGTTGGAAGGGACTCAAAGATTCACAGAGTCCAACTCTTAAGTGAATGAACTGTGTGGGGACTGAACTCATCAGCTTGGTTTCATTAGCACCATGCTCTACCCAGCTGAGCCAACCCACTCCTGACATATAGGTATATATATAAAAAGACATCTATATTTGTTTAAAGCAGATTAGGGAGAAGGCTATTTTGATGCAATACAAATACATTACTACAAACCAGGGGAACCATTGTAAAACATTTACTTGGTTTTGCCTGTGTGCAGTGTTACCTACTAGGCCATTTCCATTGTATTTAATAAAGTAAATGTGCTGAGATGCTACAGCACCCAAAGTAGTCAATTCATAACACATTTTAGTCATATATGTATTGCCCTCTTTATATAAACCTGTAAAAGTCAGAATCTTAACTAGAAAACAAAACAAATCTGTAGTACATGAATACTACAAGCTGAAGACCCAGAAGACAATAAACAAAACTTAGTCTCGCTGTGTTGGGAGTTGGTGGGAGCCAAGAACAAACTAACAGATCGGACTGAGGAACAGAACTTTCCCAATAGCAGACTCAGCAGCTTCAAAACCAAACCACTCTACCATTTTATCATACTGATCTACATTAAGACATAAGACCTAAAAAAATTCTCTTAGACTACAGTAAAACTACAGTTAAAAAAAATTAAGATTCTTTGCAACTAATGCACATGGCCAAAATATAAAACGTATTTCTTGGTAATTTTTTATTATTATTTGAACGGTGTGTGAACAAACTGAACTGTAAATCTCATACCAACAGTTGATTCCAGACTGATCTGACTCAAACACTGGTGTTAAACCACTTATACACAGACTTTCAGTTCTGCTTTGTGTAGGATCCTCTTTTGCCATTACCAACACATCAGTGCCTGACAGCAGTATGCGAAGTATCAAGAAATTTAGCTACTAGTAGTTTGTATTCCCCTCTAACTCTTCTCCCAGGAAGAGGACTATGTGTGTGATATTTTCTTCTTGTATAACTTCTGATCTGTTTTTTAAATTATAAGCACCCAGCTTGATGTGCTCTTTTTACTTTTTTACATGGGACAAAAAAGCACGTGGAAGTGTTCTAGAACATAATCATCTCCCCCTGGGCATTTAATTCAGAATTTAGAAACATTCACCTGCAAAATTAATAACTCTGCTTTCAAAGTTCTCCCTATATTTCATTTTTTCCAATCACAGTCTTTTTGAGTCATTTGCAATCTAAGGACTCCTTTTATAATGCTAAGCCTTGTGCATCTTTAAAGTACTAGAAATAATTGGTGCCCTGAAAAACTCTAGGACTGCTCTACAAAGTGAAAAGAAAAAAAAAGACAAAGTGTAGTTGTTAAAAACAGAGGTATTATACCACTTTGGTCAAAGTCTCCCTGAGTAAAATAACAAAGACACCAACATTAGCTCCATCCTATCAACATCTGTACATACTCATCACTCACTACTATTAAATTACAACTACTAAAACTAACCTCTTACTTTATCAATTCTTCTAAGAATTTTAAAACACTATTATAGTAACATATTCACCTCTGAAGATGAAAACTGGTCCTGGCTTTTTGAGGTTGAGAGAGGAACAAAAGCCAGATCTCCGAGCAATTCCTTAAAATACCATGTTGAAATTTTGATTGCACTTCTTCCCTCCTCTTTTTATTTATATCCCTTCTGACATGAAGGCTTAAAACATTGGGGAAAATGGTTCTGCTGAAGTCACAGCTATCCCAGCCATTCTGGGGTTTGCTTTTTGTTCCCCACTTCTCATTCCATGTATGTTAAGTGGAGAGGACTGAGAAAAAGCACATGGCCACTAATACCCCTCTTTGGGACACCTTCAACAAGGTGCCTGACTCTAGCAACCTGCCACTCAGAGTGAGCCAGAGATGGGCAGTGCATTTAACACCCTTCCAAAAACCTGTCCCAGTTTCCATGTAGTTGCCTGAACTAGTATCAGCTACTGTCAGCCATACTAGCCTACAGAAATAAAGTTTTGAAGTTTAGCTCTGCGCCTTATTAAAAAAAAAAAAAAAAAATAAAAATCTCATTTTGCTTGCAACCTACCACCCAACAATGACATTGAAAACTCTTCATTCTTTCATATGAGGAAGAAACAGCAAAATATTGTTCCCATTCCCTAAGAGGAAGTAGAATTTTCTAATTTGGACAGCTCTATTGTAATTTCAGTGTTTTCTGAGTAGTAAACACAGAGCACAGCCCACCACAGTATGTAAAATGAGGATTTGTTTCCCCTCACATGCATGTCTTGCAGTTGTCAGTCTGAAATGCCATCTGTTATCCAATCACACTTTTTGAAGACTTCTGCTACCAGCTTCCAATTTAACTAATAAACTTAGTTTCAGCAAATATTTTAGGAGGCTAAGAGTGTCAATTAATATAATAAAACAAGATCTCAGAATTTCCTCGCTGGAAAAAGGGAAGAGATGCATCCTTTGTTCCACAAAAGGGGGCAAATGGCAGCAAAATTTATGTAAAAGGGAGAGCTTTGTGCTAAGGCCTACACTGTACAACATTTTCATACACAATATAGAAGACAATTGGCTCCCTTTCAAATTTAGATCTGAAAGCACAGATTCATACTTTAGGCTCACTAAATCTCAGGATATGCAAACATAATGCTGATAAACCAAGGAAGCCCTAAATTGTATCATCCCTAAGGCATAGTTATAAAAGGTTTTTCTCAGGACTTCCTACAGCTTACAAAAGAAAATTAAGGGTGAGGGAAGCAGCTGGAGGAACCTTTTTCTTTAAGCAAGTCTTCAGCAATCTCTGCATCAATGAACAAGACTCCCTCCTTCCCACAGCTATCCTTACACTAATTTTAAAATATTCCACTTAACAGTTATAAAAGGAATAAGCATAAAAGAAACAAGGCTGTTAGCTCTTCCATTCCTATCCAAGAGCAAAAAGATTTCGTTTTTTTTGGTTCTTGGGTATTTTTTGTGGCAAAAGTAATTTCTGCTTGTCATCTAGCTTATAACTAACAAAAGCAAACAAACAAACAAAACAATACCATTACCATTCCACTCTTCCATTTGCAGCTGTTGAATTTTTTTAAAGTTTTTGAAGAAGGCTTTTCTCAGTCACTTTTCTGGATTAGTAATTTAAACAAAAAAATTAAAGAGACTTGTGCATTAGAGAATTTAAAGTATCTTTTCATATGTGCAGGTGTTATTTCCTCTCACTTTGCTTCAAAGAGCAAGGCATTTTAACAGGATAATGTGAAAGCTTATAAAACCATCACTGTGGGTGCAAAGATTTAAGAATGGAATGTCTAATACTGGTTAGGCAGCACCCATAACACATCAAGACTCATGTTTTAAAAATCTTGACACATTAAGAAAGATATTAGATAATATTAGATAAGACAAATATAGATGCTTATTCTAAAGCTGACCGGCAATTCAAGTATTACTAACTACTGCCTTTATCCCTATTTAAATATAACAGAAGCAAAACCAAATTAAAAGCTTTCTGGTAGTCAGCTTCTCTTGCCTTTAATCTTCCCGCATCCATTTTCATTCTCATTCTCCTGTGTATCTTTGCCTTTTCTTCTGAAGTTAATAACTCCTAGAGTCAATACTCCTGTATTTGGTGCTTGCCCAAATCCTTGTTGCTTGATAACAACCACAAGTATCTTCTTCACAAACTAGCTTTTCACAGCCTTCTGCTTCTGCATGCACCCCATGTGAACCACAACAAAAGTCATACGTATTTTCCATATAATTTCCTACCCATAATTCTTTTTTTCTTTTTTTTTTTGGGTAGGGGGGGGGGGAGGAAGTAGGTTAATGAGTTCTGATGTATTCAGTTATGCTAGATACTTACTCAGCTGGAACATTCATTGCAGCTGATCAAATCTCATTCAATTATGGTCGGGAGTTCTTTTACTTAGGGTATCCCAACATTTTAGGTCCTTAACTTTTAAAAAAAAAAAAAAAAAAAGTCAAGAAAATTCCAGATCTATTTAAATTGATTGAAATAAAAAAAAGAAGCCACAGCTCATTAAAACATGATCAGAAATAGCAACTTGATATTTACAAAAACAATGACAGTACTGCAAGTGTAAATATTTTACAGAGAAAACATAAAAACATTTAAGAGAATAACTGCTTTCAGTATAAGCTGAAGTCAATACATTATAAAACCTGAAAGCAACTTTCAGCTCTAGTTAAGTTACAATAGCCACGCAGAAAAACACAAACAACAGATCTAGACAACTCACACAGGCCTCATTTTACTCAGGAGAAAATAAAAGGGGGGGGGAGGGAGAACCCAGAAAAAAAAATTCCAAAAACCTGAATTCATTTCACTCATCTAAAGTACGAGAGCCGCTCGAAAGAGGTTAACTGTGTTTGCTCGCGTTTATTTGGATATCAAATGCAAGATAAAAGATCTCTAGGCCAAATGTAAAAGATTGTATCTTATTTTGGGGAAATAAACAGATTCCAGAGGTGTGTTCCCGCCCGGCCAATCCCGAGGCTGTCGTGCAGCTCTGCCACCTCTCCAAGCCCAATCACAGCCATGAAGGGAAACTCGTTCTTGTGTTCGTCTCGGAGGTGCTGCTGCTGAATGGCTGCTTCAGGGGAAGAGATCAAGCTGTGCGGTAAATCTTTCGATTTGTTCCATCTGCTTTGCTATTTTCAACAGCTGTAGTGATCAGCCTGGCACCCTACATTACGTGCATATGAATTTCATTAGCGAAAACACTTATGTAAGTGAAAAGTGAAAACACGGCTAAGGTTTGTCCTCTCATTCTCAAACAACACTGCAACTTCTGAAAACTCAGAAATTTACCATTACTTTGCATCTACCTTCCAGAAAAGATATAGCATAACATAGCTTGATTTTACAGCTTTTAGGTCAGCTTTGCAGCCCTAGCAGATTTCAAGGTGATGGCACCCTCCACCTTCTGCCTGCCTAGCTCCACTTTGCAATACTACTTGTAAGACGGCAGGAGAAGTAATATGCAAACAGAGTATGCTTGTCAGAATATGTCCTTCAAATATACAAGGGCCTAACCTACAAGCCTTATGTATCATGTAACTGCACTGAGGCTGTGCTAGCGTAAAGTATGCCAATCCAGGCTGGCTCCAAAGGTCACCTTTTTAAAAGAATGCTTTACAATAAAGCCCATTTCTGATTTCTAAGCTAAAAGGACTGGTAAACATACTGAGACAAGCAACAGGGATTTTTTTTTTCTGTGGTTATCAAACACCATCCTTGACTGGTCAGATTGCAGTTTGGCCAAATCATGCTTTCCCTCATACTTTCACTATATTGTTCCTTGTATCCTGACATACTGTGCAGCACTGCTGTGTTCTGGTAAACAGCTTCCTCACTCCTCAAAGGCAACTACATTTCAATGGCCAGCAAAAAAAGCTCATCGTCTTGTTATCTATCCTATCCCAAAACTGAAATGTTTTAGGATTCTAAGGAAGGAAAATGCAAGCACATATAGATGGCAAAGACTGTGAAATGGTTATTCTCACCTGCTATTACTCATGCTCTATTTCTCTCCCTTGATTTAAATTGTTTCTTTGAAAGTTTGAACGAGTTTAGCCACTTCTGAATTAAAGCACATGAAAAGTGAAGTGAAATGGCAATAAAACGAAATAGCAAATAACAGCACTGCAAGTTGCCTTTTCAGTCTCAAATGAAATTGCAACATCTCTTAGGTGAGATAATTTCCACCATATTCCATCTATATATAGTGTTCTTTACATTATTATGTTATGGAAGTTTTCTAAAGTGCAGTGGTGTATAAAAGTTAACTAGAAGTATTGCAGCTTCAACTAAAGACACCTCTGTAACTTCATCCTAACAGCTTTTCCCATAACTTTAAATTAATGTAAAGTTCCATGAGCATTATTTCCATTTTACACACAAGCAAAATGAAATGGGGCCATAACTCATCCAAGATCACACTGCAAATCAGAGAGTGACGGGGTGAGGAGTACAACTCATCTGTACTCCCAGGCCATTTCCAGAACTGTTATGCCCCTTTCAGTATTACTGAAGCAGCAGAAGGTACACTTTGGGGAGAAATGCCAGAGGAAAATTTCTTATTAAGGAGACTTGAGAAATCAGAGAGAACACTCACAATGTCACGTCCTTGAGAGACCAAAGTCTTGATTTTATTTCTGTCCCCTCCTTGCAACAAGCCAACTTATAAAGTACCTTTCAACAGCAGGACACATGAATGTGACACCATGTTGGCAAAGGCTTCAGAAGTTAAGATACGATCTTAAAGGCTAACTACGGTATCTTTCATTAGCAGAATTTAAAGCTCACAAGTTTATATACTCATTGTAAAACCTTGCAAATACAATGACTGAAGAACAAAATAACCACAATCTCAGTGTTAATCTCTTAGGGAAAAAATTAAAAATATTTTATTAGAGAACTCTTTATTTATACAGTTCATATTATTTAGTAAGTTTCATTTTAGAGAATACTTCAATATTTAAATCGGTTTTAAGGTAGTTGGAGAAACTCAACACCTTTAAGAAGGATTTCAGGACAGGAAATGTAATTTTCTGTGTTCAGACAGACACAAAGTAGTCATTTTGAATAACACTCAAATGTAGCAAAATACAGAGTTATATCATGCTACCAAAGGGGTTTCTTTTGATTCACTAGTAAAGACTGGAAAAGTAGTGCAAAAAGCCTCTGCACAAGCATGTTGGAAAAAACATGTCAAAATAACAAAACAAAAGAGCCCAAACAAACCAAAAACATTCTGCTACACTTACCTGCTTTTAGCAGTATCTTAGATTTATGCAGATGATCCTAAATTGTCATACTCTAGTCAGGGAGCTGCAACTCTCAATTGTGAATTCCCACAGGCTGACAGCTTTCCTTTCATTTGAGATTCCAGGCAGTTAAACATTGTTTGTTTTATTTCCTCACCTCCCCACCCCCATGTCCTGCCTCAGCAGTCCCTTCTGTCATGCCATGTGCGTCACAGGGCTGCGTTACTGAAGCCCCTCATCCTGCATGATGCAAGTGTGTGCAATCTGGAAGTGCTGTCACTGATACAGTCCCAGCATGGTATTTGCTTTATGGCCACAACAAAGTTGGGCAGATCCTGTCTGTACAGTCAATACAGAAATCAATAGCTTCATGGAGTAAGTACCAGTGGAACAGAACAGATCCTTAAAAATAATACACTGATTTCATGGCGCATCATGAGATAGTGCAGGAAAATAGTAAGATGATGGCAAATGAGGAAGCAAGAGCTATGAGATGACTTGATGACAGAACAGGGAAGGGAAAAGCTTAAAGGAGTTCAGCTTAGGATACACTAAGATAGTCAACAAGTCATCAGACATGAATTTGATCTGTGCCCAGAGAGCTGAGATGGAAAATGGAATCTACAAAACAGAAACCAGAGATGGTCTACCTCCACAAAAATTAACAGGGAAAACAGTGATGAGTTTGATGGCTTAAAGTATAAAAAAAGTCTACAAGAATAATACCCTGCACATTTAGTTAACATGAATACAGAAAATTTGCACAAAAACATTACAGTTAAAAATCTGTATTAGCCTGAAAATGAGGACATTTATTGAATTACTTTTACCATTCACATTTCTTTCATTTTCAGCTTCTGCCAGTCTAATATTTGCAAGTTCCACTCTTCCCTTGTAATCCCTGGCAGTAGATCTTAGGCAAAATGACTGGCTGCTAACTGCCAAGTATTCTTTTGCCTTAGCAGGATATATGCTGCTTCACTCCAATAATACAATTTTATTTGGTAGTTGGTACAAAATAGGCATTAGAGTTATGATTCACTACTTGGTTGTCTCAACAACCTAACACTGAATGAACTTGTCTCTTCAGTCCACGCAAGCCTAATGCCAGAGTCAAGCATCTGATTTCCCCTTCAGCTTATGTGCTCCTAAACAACTGATTCTAATAACTCAGAAGGGGTCCACACGGAACAAGCCACTGTGGGATTAAATGAATGAATGTATACTGTTTTGGTCAGGGACATTCCCAAATTTCCAGCAGGGAGAAATCAAGCACTTATCATCCTTACCAGATTCCATTTTGCCTAAACTGCTGCTTTCCCTGGTTGTAGACACAAAGTGTATTGATCTGCACTAAAGGGCTAAACAGAACCTGTCCATCTTTTCAAGGAACATTGATAATATAATCTTAAAAGGAAGGCTATGAGGTTTTTGTTTTCCTTTGGTTTTACTGCTTGTTTCTCCATTTGATATTTTTAAGATTAAAACTTCACAGAAGAGGGAAGAAATAGCCACAAAGGAAGCCTGCTAACCTGACAATGGGTCAGCCTTAAGTTTTATGCTAGCTATTCCAGAAACAACAACCAGACAAAAAAACCCACACCATTTTGAAGTTCCATATTTATAACTCCAAGCTTCTGATGTTCATAAAAGCTTTTACAACTAGGAGGTCACTAAACAGTCACCCCAGGTATTGTATAACTAATTAATGTCACTTGAAGGAGGTGGGGGGATATTAGCCCAGTCTTATGGGAAAACAGGGAAAGAAGTGGCCATCATGAGCCACCTTCTTTAATCTACTGCCAATAGATTAAACCAATAATTGTCTACAGCACCACTGGATGTTTGGCATTTGCTACATTTCCTTCCTTTCCAAAATCTTTTAAGAAAAAGTTTTGAAGATGCTGGGATATATGCCTTAGCATACAGGCATGCTTTAACACAGAAGGGAGAATAAACATTAATAAGAGCTATTACCGGAGTAAGTTCCCACGGCTGCCATTTCAGTGTCCACAGCCATCCACAACAAACAAGATTGAACTGCACACAGATCTAAGTTTGAATGAAGTTCTGTTAAACAGCTTCACTAAAAAGACATGAATTTAATCTCCTACTGTTTGACATAATTAGGGGATGGAGAAATAAAAATACCTCTACACATTTAATACATGCTATTATGTCATCTAGTTGCATCTTTGCTAGAGGCTTACTTCATTTGGCCTGAATATAAACTTAGAAGAACCTCAGGTTCTTGGATGGTAATGATCTAGTTCCTCCATAGTACAGTCAAGTGAAAAAGCCTGACATGGGAAAATTTAAATAGCAACAAGAGTACGCAGTTCTCCTCGAGAAGAATTTAAGCTTCACCCTGTATTAAACTCAGCACAGTGTACAACAGTTGTTGACACTGTTTTGCTCTTCCTCCAGACTGTCCTGCTGGTTCTGTAACCCTGTTTCAGCCACTTAGCTGTAGTACTGCAGGTTACTCACATTTCATTGCACTTAGATTTTGAAAGCAAGTTCCAAATCCACTCTAGACCAATTTTTTCCTTTCCAAGTGCCAAACTGTTCTACAAAGTCTTATACAAACACCCACCAATATTTTAAACAACTGTTCTTCTTTTCCTTTGATGGCAACTTCTAGATGAGAATATTTTTCTCCAAAACTAAAAATAAAGAAAATTTACAAAAAATAGCAAGAGACACCCGGATTTGGTTCAGTCCTCCAAGAACTTGTAGCACCTTTCAGCTATAAACAAAGTATGAACCTATAGTGCCCTCAAGTGTGAAGGGACATGAACGGGAAGAAGTCTGGATATCAACCAGGAAGAGAACAGTTCTCAAGCCTTCGGAGAAGGGATCCTTACTGAAGAAAAACATGTCTAGCTGTATTGGGGCAGGGGAATAATTGTCCTTATTCATTACGACAATTGTCCTTTTGCAATAGGACAGACTATGTACTATAAACATGCGCAAGAAACAAATGACAGAACAAGTCCACTTTCAACTGCCTTTTCAAATGCTTGTGAACTGGAAGTTTCATGTGCATTCTCACCACTGGAACATAACAAAGGTAGTTTAGTTATCCAGTGCAGAAGTCCCTAAATGGTATTTAAAGGAAGAGGTATCTTAATGGAAGGCCAAATTTGACACTTCACAGACAAGTCCAATGACAATTAAAACAACATTTTCTCATCTGAATCTCTTAGCAAAGATCACACTCCAGTCTATCATCCAGGAACACAAGTTTTATTACAGTTATATAAAAATAGAGGAGGGAAATGCACCTTAACCAGCACTCACAAAAACCTGCAAGTCAAGTTAGAACTCACCTGAGTTAGTTAGCCAATGGTAAGGACCAAAGACAGCCATGCATCTTCAGTCCAGTCTCTGTGCCAAAGCTTTCTGCCCACAACCAAAGGCAACTGCATGTATTCAAGACCACAACCTCAAGCCCATAGACTGGTGCTTTGACCTCAGCAGTTAGATCACTTAAAAGAGAGGCCAAGTCCAAGTCATTAATAAGGCCGAGGTGATCTCACCTTCTCTTCCCTAAACAAAGTTAAGATTATTTTAATGATGGCAACATTGTCAGCACTTCCAATCGCATTAGTCCCGCTTTACATGCAATTCTTAAGGTGTTCACTGGCCCAGAAACAAGTGCAAAAGCTAGTCCAATTCTGCTCTTAGGAGCCTAGGCATGTATGGGGCATGACTTCGAATCACCTCAGGGAAAAAAGGTGGTGAACCTCTTTGGGAACAATCTAACCACTAAGCTATTACTCAGGAGTGGGAGGGGTGGCTCTGGTTTGTTTTGTGCAAAGCCCATCTGATAGGTCTTCAGTAAACATGCTCCAAGAACACCATGTTCTGCAAGCCCTGAGAGAAGATAGAGGGACACATTTAATCTCTGGATCCAGCAAGCTTACTTGAGCATAGGCGTGGAACTACTGCCAAACCTGAAACACCCTTATGCATGGCTGATGAGGTTCTGCTTAGATGCTCAGTGACTTTACCTATAGGTTTAGAAGGATCTTCAGTTTTGAAGCTCTAAATTGCAGCAGAAACACAAGCTTCCTAAACTCATTTCCTGTCTTTGGTCTGCATAGTTGTCTTCAGTGACTTAGTGAAATTCAGAACATTCATCTTGCTCAATAATTAATAA
Source organism: Formicarius rufipectus (assembly GCA_013399695.1). Taxonomy (NCBI): domain Eukaryota; kingdom Metazoa; phylum Chordata; class Aves; order Passeriformes; family Formicariidae; genus Formicarius; species Formicarius rufipectus. The sequence continues at coordinate 17,695 of VXAU01005682.1, forward strand.
TACAGGAGGGAGGAATCCCCATGTTGGTGACTAAGTGCCAGAAATCTGAAGAGATCTTATTCCAATAAAAAATAACAACAAAACCACCAAAAAAACCCAAACAAACAAACAAAAAAAAAACCACCTCACAACAACAACAAACCAACCCCACCAAAAAACATGAAACCAAAAAACCCACCAGCAGTGGTATAAAAGCATTAGGTTTGAAAAGCAAAGCATTCTGATACTGGCAACTACCAGTTGAGTCTACCTAGATGATCCCAACTTCCAACTTGGCATACATAGGGAGAACTTTTTCTTTTTAGGGTAGCTTTTTCCTACAGTGCCATCTGTTGCAGAACCTCGCCTCTTTTATTGTTACTGTGAACAATATATCTCAAACAAAGCAGGGACAAACTGTTCTGTGAAAATACTGCATAGTAAGCTCTGTCACAATCATGACCTCTATGTATACCAAGTGGCTGAATTACCATTCACCTGTAGAAAACTGTAAGAAAGAGTAAGAAACTAAGAAACACTGGAGTGCTGCATATGAAAATACCTCAGAGATACAAGCTGTGTATCTTTTGGTTGCATACACGGAGTAAGGGAGTTGAAACAATTTGAAGACTATTTTATTTTCATGTAAGAGGCCACAAGCTCCAGCACCCTTCCCCCCCCCGCTTCTTTAGTTATAAATTGCAAGTATGTTCTGCTGCATTAGAGACTGGTATTAAATCTTTGGGGACACATACAGTCTGTTGAGCCATGGCCACAGCCAGGGTTGAACTCAGTGAAGCACCCTTCTTGCTGGATGAGTGAGGCCTTGCCATCAAGTCATACAGTAGGATCAAAGCTGAAATGCTGCCAGGAAGTTTCACCATCAGCATCGCTTTGAGCATGCCCAAGCAACTCCTATGTAATGCACCAAAGTCACAGATCAAATAATATAGTTTCTTCTAGCAAGCATGGAATGCCAATGGCAAAGAATTATCTTCTTCACTATCTTTCTTTATAATAGTGGGCAATTAACAGTATTTAAATAGATTTTAGCCTGCACAATGCAGTAGTTTTACTCTGCTTGTATTAGGAAAAAAAAAAGGTAGCAAACATCAACACTACCACACAACACATGATTTTACTTAATACAGTCTAGCAGAAAAAATTATTTTATTCTAGAGATAGCTTAAACATGTTCATTGGTTAAGTTTTGTTTAATAAGAACTAAAAAGTCCCAAAACATGAAATGTCAGCCCTTTCCTCCCACCTAGAATATACTCTTAGAAAGTGAGTTAGCTGCCATGTGAGAGTTTAAAATTCTGCATTAGTAAGCTCAAAATTAAAGTTAGGAGCTATTCACCTAAATTCTCTGACAATTTCATTTCCCTCAAGGTCCTTCAGAAAGATACTTGCTAGATCCTTCAGAAAAAGAAAACAGATTATGACTATTATTTTCACCTAGTACCTTCAATAATATTTTCTGATTAGAACAGAAGTCTGTGCCATGAATAGCAACAGACATCATACATACTCAGGACCGATTTCCTTCACAAATCTCAGTTTTTTGACCTCAATTGTTTCAACTATTAAAACATCACTAGAGTTGAACAGATTTCTTTGTTGTTGTTTTGGAGTTTGGGGTTTTTTTTAGTATTTGGAACTGTATACATTAGAAGAGGTGAATTCTAACAGTACCTTCTCTCAGGTTTTTGGTTTTTTTTGGTTGGTTGGGTTTTTTTGTTTGTTTGTTTTTTGGGGTTTTTTTGGGGGGTTTTTTGTTGTTGTTGGTTGGGGGTTTTTGGGGGGGTTTTGTTTTTGGTTTTTTTTGTTGTTGTTGTTTGGGGTTTTTTTTAAGGCATATTGATGCAAAGTCTTGATTAACAGAACTGACAAAATTTGGGAAGTTTCAGTTGAAGATAAGTATGTTATAAAACTGAAATACTGGCAATCATAAAATAAAAATAGGCATGCAACTTGAATACAGTGGTGAGCATTCTTAACATAAAGCGCTAATTCACCTAGCTTCTTATTTGTGCATGCTCCTCTTCTCCCTTTTCTGTAAGTGCATCACTCATCATTGCTTTCATATCTAGCTAGAGAAATCAGTTAGCTACAAGTACATTATTTTTGAAGAAAACTAGCAAGATATCATCACCAACAAAAAGATATCTAAAATTACACCCCATCTCAAGAAACTTTCATGTAACTATTCCATAACCAGAAATAGCATGAGACAATAAGGACAAAAGTTTTGTCTTTCAAGAGTTTTAGAATAACAGATCTCAATTCACATTAATTTTACTTCAAACATATCAAAAACTGGAAACAAAACATGACACATGAAGTCTCCCCCAAGTGTTCTTTCAGATTCATTGCATCTTTCTGGAGTGGGTCCATCAGCTTAAGTTCATTCCATGTGGAATTCTGTGAAGCACACACAAGTGAGGAAGAGCTTGCTTCAGCTAAGTGAACTGTTGTGGACTTTATCTATTTACTGTTGTGGTAACTGGCACACCTGGTAGCCCACAGTGAGCCAATTTAGTCCTGAAAACACTGCAGCTGCATTCATAGGACATTACATTTAACCTCCTAGGCCCCCACTAAAAGGTATACCACCACAAAAATAGATATGCTGTGCTTCTAGGCTCAATATGGCCCATCCAAAACATGCTTCCTACATCTCTCTGCTCACGGTGTAACTTTTCAGATTAAGAGGCAAGCCCAAGTGTCAGTTTGGCACAGTAATCACAAACCTTATGGCCAGAGAAACTCTAGGACACCTGAGGTTTTTAAAAGGAAACACATGATTGTTCATAATAAATGAAGTACTAAGAATGCTCTGAAATGGAATCCTGCAGCCAGGTATCAAGATGCTCTTGGACAGATCAACCAGCACACAACCTCAGCCTTGCAAGCATGTGTATGCTTCACTTAACTACACATGAGCAGTTCTCTCAATTCAGGCCTGCTCCCAAGAATAACATTAAGATTTCTTTTTCAGAATAATGTCAAAATTGTGTGTTGTAATGCTGGCTTATTTGTCATCTATAATTATTAGATCATCAGATGATATTAACGTAACTACCTTCAGTAAAGCAGATCATTCTGCAAATATGACAGTAGGTGGCCAAAATACTACTGCTAAGACAATAAATACTCCAATACAAAATTAAACTTTTCAGAAAAAAAATAAAGAAAAAAACCCTACCAAAAATCCATCCACAACAATCTAATTAAACAGATGTGTTTAATAGGTTTCATCTGAATAAAGGAAAAAATGCTTTGGTCTTGTGGTATAAAAAAATCTGACCTATTTCTGTAGCACAACATAATTTTTCCCCTCTTCAAAAAAAGATCCCAGAACACAAAGCCATGTAAACATGTACTTCATTCTACTTTTCTGAAGTTAACATATTTAGAACTGTTCTAAAAAGAAACAGAAGACAAATACTAAAAGTTATGATTGGCAAAATTATTTTAGCATGTTTCATTCTCACCAAAATTCTTGTTCAACTCAATTTATCTAAAAACTGGATTACAGCTATTTAGGTAAAATCCTTTACCTGCCCTCACAGGACTTTCAAAGCGTTCTCACTACTTTGGTTTTAATATAAAGCACTTCTGGACTGAGGCAAATTAACTTCACAGCAGCTGGACAGCATGTGTTGTTTCCTAACTTGATGAAGTTTTAAGACCTTGGCTACTTACTTCTCCAAGTTAGGTCTTGAGACAAGACAGACCAGGTTTCAAACTCCAGTCCAGATCTCACTCATGCTTGAATGAGATGCTCATACATCCAAGGCAAATGCTGTAAGGTTTTTACTACTTTACAGTTTCTACTTTGTCTGTTCAACTGCCCTCTAGAGGCACTTATCTGAGAGGGGCAAAGCATAGACTTGAATGTGAGACCTTCACACTCATAGTTTTTGGCTATTCTAAGTGTATTTTTCTTTCTAGTCTTCAGGGGACTTTGATTCATTACTGAGGAAACCTTCCCTTGCAAACACTTTGTAAAAAGCAGTACATTTTCACAGAAAGTTTCGTTTGAGACACCAATCAGCTTTGTAATAACCAAGCAAACACTGAGATCCCACCAAACTCTGCACTTCCTTCTCAAAAAAAACCACACCTAAGAACTAGTGCAAATACTGCAGTGGGTTGGCACTGGCTGAACAAGAGGTGCCCACCAAAGCTGCTCTATAACTCCCCTCCTCAGCTGTGCAGGGAGAGAGAATGTAAAAAAAAAGGCAAGGTAAGGACAAGGAGAGATCACTCACTGGTTACCATTGTGGGGAAAACAGTCTCACCTTGGGGAAATGAATTTAATTTATAAATAACTAAATCAGAGTAAGATAATGAGAAATAAAACCAAATCTTCAAACATCTCACACTCCACCTCCCTGGGTTCAACTTCCCTCAGAATCTTCTCTGCCTCCAACACAGGGGAACAAGGAATGGGGGTTGTGGTCAGATTATTACACATTGTCTCTGCTATTCCTTCCTTCCCTGCTCCAGTGTAGGGTCCCTCCTATAGGAGACAGTTCTCCATCACTGATAGGCTCAGCCTTGGCCAGTGGCAGGCCCAGCTTGGAGTCAGCTGGTGTTGAATTTATCAGACACAGGGAGGCTTTTAGGAGCTTCTCACAGAAGCCACCCCTGTGGTTGTTCTACTACTGAAACCCTGCCATGCAAACCTAATACAAATACAGAATCAAGGTGGAAAAAAATAAAACCCCATTCTTTATTAAATAACCTGTCCCACATATTTCCTAAACTTCACTACAAGAGAGAAAAAAGAGACTATTCTAAGATATTTCTAGAACTTTAGAATTTGCTTTGATAATGAGAATATTCCCTTTAGGTTACGCTCCTGCAGATGAGTGGATTCCCAAATCAGACCATACTCTGTGAATAGTTATTATCCCATCTAATTAAATAAAGGACATCTAATTAAATAAACTGCCACAAGGACATACTATAGATGTTTCTAGTCTATATTTGCTTATAATAATCAGATTGTTGCAGCAGAATATTATACAGCATGGTGGTTCAAGCCTTTATCTATTCTATAATCTTCAGAATTGTTAAGAATTCCAGTAACTTCTTACAAGTTTTCCCTTGCCATCTCCAAGTGTCCAGGTTCAATACTTCCCCAAAAGAACTCAATATTCAGAAGCACAAACTATTTAAGAGGTATTACTTATTTTGAAGAGAAAGTATTTTACAGACTATTATCCACACTAAGACTGTCAGTGTCTAAGAGACCAAGTCCTTGATTTCAGTGAGCATCAGAATCTACTATTGCACAAGATACAGAAATCAAGTCTCAAACAAGGCTATTACACTATAATATCCCTGGCGTCTGTTGCATACAGCAGGAGAAGATATTCTCATTATCTCTAGTAAAATCCCACAAAGTTATTTCAAAATTAAATAAATTATGCTTGGCTTCAGAATTTAGTTAGGTCTTTGTTAGATTGCCTGTCTCTTATCATACTGTATATACTTAATAACAACTTACAGCACATGCCTTTCCAATTTGTTTTTCACTTGCATGTCTTGGAAGTTTTGGACAACAAAGGGACTCAATGAGTTTTAAAAGGTGAATTGTTCACTTTTAAACAAATATTTAATAGTACATAGTGCAAATATTTAAAGGTTAGTATTTATTTTTCTACTGAAGTTAGGAAAACATAGGATGATATAGATTTGTATGTTTGTTTTTGTTACAGAATCAAGCAGACATCTCCTTATAGCTGCCTAATCCAACTACACATAAAGAAAACAAAAAATCTGAGGGTTTTTTTCCTAATATAATTCCAGTACATAGTACTTTGGAAAAATGATGGCACATCCAGTTCATGTCGTGACAAGACTGTCATGCTTTCATTCCTAATGAAACTTTACTCAAAAACGCAAATTTTTTTAACAGAAAGGCCTGACACCAAGTTGATACCTTAAAATACACATTATATAGATTTTAAGGCATCAAAGTAATGAAGGAAAGAGAAGCAACACTTGACCTTCCCAATTCTGACAGATTCCAGACAGTATCAGCAAGAGTTGTCATGTTCTGGATAGTTAGAAAAGCAGAATACTACAAACCAGAATACCAGTATGTTTTCTAAAAGCCAGACAAAAACACTTCCATTTGGTTTACTTTCTTGCATGGTGGAACAGAACAGTAACAATAAAAAATGTCAGAATTAAGCTTCTCTTACACAACACTATTTTACATCAGTTTCCAGGTAAATACAAACCACCGTTATAAATGTAACTCTTAAAAAATTAGTTTAGGTAGAGTTAAAAAGCTTCCAAAACATTTTCCTAACACAAGAAGGAAGGACAGAATGGATGCATATGAAGCTAGGGAAAATGCCAAAAGCAATCTTGTCCTGGTAAGGACTTTATCTTCATAACATGATGAGCTCCAGGAAACATTTTGTGCATGGCAGCTGCCAAATATTTAGTACTGTTAAATCAACATGTTTGCTCTCAGCAATGATTTGAAATTCAGAAAAATAGAAAGTTTAAGAAAAACTTTTTTCCTCTCTTCAGTCGTTCTTCTACAGGGAAATCAGGGTGAATCTAGTTTAAAACTTAAATGGAAAACCCTAACAAACAGCATATTCTGAGTGGAATGTGGTGTTGGCAAACAAGCAGCACTTTAAAGCTAAATGTTTTGTTGCACCAAAACACCAGGAACAGTGGAGGCTCAGCAACAAGCTGCAATGGAAAAAATCTTTAGTAGAGAGGTTCTCCTCCCTACTAAAAAAAACCAAAACAAAAAACAAACAAACAATGAAAAAAACCAAAACAAAACAACAAAGCGAAAACCCACACACAAACCCAAACAAACAAAACAAAAGTACAGAAAAGGCTTTAGACCTTTAAATAAGTTTCCATTTTCAAGTTTGATCCCCCCTTTGAAGAAATACCAAATTATTCAATGTTTATTTTCTAGGCATTAAGGAATTCTTAAAAAAATACCTTTCATGGAAAAAAATGGAGGGAAATTTAACTACAAGGTTGTTACACCTTGAGTCTCAAAACTTAGGCCCAACAAAGCCAGTCAACTATTTAGGCAGACAAAGAACTTGCCAGGAAAGAACTGACACCAAGAAATCCTTATTATTGACTCCAGAAAGCATAGAATAGTGACGAAAAGTTACAATTTCTAATTAATTTACAGTTTAAAAAAACAACCACATGTTTTCAGAAACACTGTGCTTTCCTTTAGTAGAAAGCTTGAACTAAAGGTAAGTTCCTGTAGCTGCACCAGAGGGAGGCCTACCAGATTACATGACATTAGTACCATCACCTCTGTTTTTAAAATACCAGTCCAGTGTATTTTGGGGTAATATTCAGGCACAATAACACAACATTGGGTGATACTTTTAGCCAAAATTACTTGAAAGAACAAGCTTGGTTTCTACGTAAAGCTAAGTAAGGAAAATGGTTAATTGTTTACTAGGTTTAAACAGAACTAAACCAGTTCACCTTCCCGAACCGACTTTTGGCAGGCATCTAGCCTAAACTTTCCAGAATAAAAAAAAAAAAAGACAAAGAAAAAAAGTAAAGTCAAAGTAATTGGAAACATTAAGAAAGCAGTAAACAAGAAAAAAAATCCCACCACTTAGCTTTTTGGATTTAATTTGTGTATGCATCTCCAAGTTAAGAGTTCCATGTTTTCAAGAGAAAGACCCAAGCTTTTCCCACCCTCCCATTCCCCTTAAACTGTAAACAATTTACTGGAATAGAAAACCATACTGACAGCAAACCATATTTTTGGAAATTTAAACACTCACCATCCACAGGAAAATATACTCAAGCTTTCAAAACTATTTTTTCTGGCCCACAATGGTATATTCAGTAGTTTTCCACTATGTTTATTTTAAAAGGAGAAGCCCTGACCTGAAAAAAAAAGTCAAGAGTAAGATAATAAAACAGCAAATATTTCTTCAGTGCTCACTTTACACTTCTCACAGTGAGACAATGCAATTTTATTTTAAGTAAGATACCTTGGTCAAGCTAATGGAAGATATATTAATCTTATATAACATAGGAGTCTATACTTTTTTTTTACTGAATATCATATGCCAATTAGTTTTGTATTTAGTAAGCTAATTTATAAACCTTTCCAAATTCTTAGTGCTTTTCACTTCGCTTGACTGTCTCCTCAATTTCTTTGTACATGAGCAAAGAGCATCCAAATGCATGCCAAGACCCCAAAATTAAGACAGTTATCTAGATTCTAAATAGGAAAAACAAATTACTTAAGATCAAAATAAAAATAAATTGGCTTTTTGGCAACTTAAAGCAGAGCACAATTTCTAGCAAAATCAATGCTGAGAGAGGAAGAAACACTGCTGCCCATACACTATTAGTATCAGAGAAAAGTAATGCAAGATAAACATCTAAGTTGACACTAGAATACATGAGTGTAGACTGGAAAGGATCATCTCCAGCTGTGCGTTGAAATGAACAGCCAACTTCTAGAATTACCTCTAGAAAAGAGAAGCAGAGGCCAAAGGGGAGGGGGAAACCAAATCTAAAATAGAGCTCATGTGACTTACTGACTACTAGATCAGGAGAACAGATGCTGTTATTTACAAAATGCATTCAAGCTGAAGCATTTCTAGTTTCTACAGATCACTAGATATTAGCTCCTATATAAATAAAAAAAGACAAGAAACAAACCTTTTTTATCGGAGCCACCAGTGCACACTCTATAGTTGCTTACCTCATTTCTAAATGGAAGAGATAAGGACATTTTGTGTTCAATTTCTTCCATTCAAAGCACTTCAGTGCAGTCAAAAAATAAACCTCAAGATAATATTATCAAATGGGTGCTTCACTCTTCAATTCTTTTGAAAATAAAAATTCTAGTTATGATGCCCTGAAAAATCAATTCAGCAGTCACAAACTCCTAAATTTAGAGATTAAATTATTCCAAGCAATTATAAGAAAAAGTTGACTACGCAAACCTCATTTTCATACAAGAAGATTGGCATACAGTTAGCACAGAAAATTATGAAGTGGCTCCAGACACAGAAACACCATTGGAACTGACCCAGATACCTTGAGGACCTCACTTTGAGAACCTCCACTGTTTTTAAGCAACTCTTTATTCAAACAAAAGACATGTCCAAGGCCACACAATTCTGCAGTTGACAAGCTCAACAAAAGAAAATTTCCCTTCATTTCTCTCAGCAGACTGAAGCCTGAAGGAAGATGCAAGAAGGCTGAAAGAGCAAGAAGGCAGATAAGGCAAGCTAAGTATTACTGACAATTTCAGTTTTTTAAAAAATACATTCACACCCCTGCTCAGAATATTCCATGACATGTCAAGACTAAGTCTTCTCCCTTCTCCAGCCAATCTTGCCCAACACAAGTGATACAGACTCATCATCAGAACATGTTCACAAAAAATATTGTGGAGGCAGCAGAAGCTGTAAATAAGACTAATCATTTAAGTGCATCATGTGATTACTTCAGTAATCTCTCCCAATATTGAGAAAAGCAAGAGTATCTGAATACCACAAAAATACCCTAAAAGACAGATGTTTTCAACACTAGTGATCTGGTAAAGAAACACGTGTATATTGAAGAGAGCACCCTACAATAAATAATTAAATCCATTTCACCTAATCGCTGGAAGAGACAGAACATACTTTGCTATGAAGTAAACTATCAGAAAAAGGATGGTTTAATTCACTTTATATAGGAGTACAATAGGAAACAGAAACCAATTTGGATATTGGCATTGTGCAAGGAGACTAGTCAGCTTCCACATGGATCAGATTCACCGTCACCAGAGAGGATACTCTGTTTAAATTCATAAACTTGAACAGACTGTAAATTTCATCTGAGACACCTTTCTATGATGACTGACCAACAGGAAGCATCACAGAGAAACATCCTAACCATGCAGCCAGGATACAGTCAAAAGAAATGGGCAAAAGGAATCCCACAACCTAACAGATGTGCCCAGCTACAGATCTCAAGGTTCACTAAAAAAAGCTATTTTTGCTGTGCGGGAAGGCTAAAAAAATATTTTAGTCAAAGATATAAAGTCATTTATCAAAGATCACATCAAAACCGGATTAAAGATTTCAAAAGTTAGTCAGTCTTCTGTGATACCAGAGTCATCAGGATAAACCATTTGAAAGCAGAAGCATGATTAAATTTCACCCTTATTACTCTTAACAAGTGTGCACCACAGAGCTCAGACACGGAGACTCACAAAGCAAAGAGTGAAGTCTCTTGTGAATTCACATTGCTAGAAAAAAATATAGCAATGAAACAGAAAAGTAACTCCTATTTTATCCTTTATGAATGCACACCTGTGAATCACTGTCTCCCTCTCGTAGCAGAGGCTTAATTTGTACTACCCCTGTGGCAGAGGAAGAGGACATGATGTCTGCTTTGCCTGTGACTAGAAGTCTTCCCATCGCTTCTGGATGCTCATTTAATTTAAACCCATACATGTGTTTTCCCATGATTTGGAAAGGTAAGGATATTCTATTCCATGCCCACTGCCAAGGAAACCTAGATCACAATCAGTGCCCAAAAACTGTAAGACAGAAGGATATATTTGGCTGCTGACATAAGCCCTCTCTTCTGTGCCATAACAGCCCTTGGCAAACTATGGAATTCTGTTACATTTATCCCACAGAGCAGTAGGCCTGAGACAACAAAGAGGTCCTCAGAGCCCACCCAAGCCCAGCTGATGCTTTTATGTAAGAGAGAGGTTCCACACCACAAGTCCCAGTGCTACCTGTCTAGTAAATATAGTCTTGGAGATCATAGGGAAAGGATTTAGATGGTGCTCAAAGTCCCTCCAAGCAGTTACTAACACAAAAACACAGAAAAAGAGCCTGGAAAGAAAAATCATTCAGTTAACAATGTTCTGCCTTTCCCAAGGAGAGATCAAATAAGCATATTGTTCCTGCTTGATTTTTATGAACAGTTTAGACAAAGAGTTCTAGCGATGAACACGACACGCTTTACTTATCCTAATCTTGACATTTCCCCCAAATGTCTACCCTAAGTCTTTTTGCTATTTACACCCACTGATCATTCATTTTAGCTCATGTTTCCTTACTTTTTACAGCAGTCTTTTTACCCCTTCCATCCCCCATTACTTTTGGAACGTATAGTCTTATCCGCCTTTTAGGTGATCATACTACCACTAAATACTTCAAATTTTCTTCACAAAAAAATAATCAGAGGACTAGAAGATATTACACAAGCTCACATTAACTAGTAAAATAATTTTAAATTATATAGCTGCTCTCCAGTGTTCTTACTCTCCCTCACAGCTTCTAATCTGCAATTCATCGAAGCATAAAAATTTATTACTCAGGATTGTCTTGGACAGGACCTTGTAAAATCTGTAACAAGTACTTGCTACCTGACCTCAGTTGCCTTCTGGGGATGGTTTTCCAGTTAATTTTACTCATTACAGGGTAGTTTATACATCATAATTCCCCATTTTGCTAATATCATGTGAGCATTGAGGACTCCAATATATCAACCTATTAACATTATAGAATCTCTCTGCACCACCGAGTCCTGTTACTCCATCACAGAAGTAGTAGCAATGATGGATTTAAAAGAATTTATCCTGGATAAGTCTGTTGTGGCTGTTGCTCAACTTCTCCTAGGCACTAAAAATGTGTTTCACTACTGGTCCAGTACTTTTTCTTTGAGCTAAGTTAAAATCCACCAGCTTCATCTTCATCCTATCCCACTTAGCCCTGAATACTGAAGAGGTATGCACCAATTAATCTTTTTGAGTCTGTTACTTCCTTGCACTATCTTGAGATTATAATCTACTATATGAGATTGATTGAGCTAAATTGGTTTTTTTAAGAACCTTGGAATTAATTTCATCAGGTCCTACCAGATTGAAAATCTGTTGCTTATCCAAGCAACTTGCAGGTTTTTCCGCCACTAGGAAGGTACTACTTACGCTTTTATCATGGCTATTGACTACACTGACTGGATTCACCATTTCAGAAAACATTTCAATCACCTCAGCATTATCTGTTAATCCATGGGTCTTTTATTTCTTGCCGTCTTTCAATACTCATTATAGCTACACCTCCTTGTGTTTTTGATCATCCCAGCTTTATTTGTGCATCTTTGTGCACTTTGTATCTTCAGCAACATAGATTCCCATAGTTTTCTGTATGTTTCGTTTACATCAATGAAAAGATCAATAGGTTCTTTTTCTTTCATTATTAGTCTTCCTCTTCAATGCAAGGGTTTGGTATCATTACATTACTTCTCAGAGGTTGAGACTGGTTTTTTATTTCCTTGTATTTGCCCCCAGTCAAGCTTTACATGCTAAGCTTTTTGACATTTATGGCTTTTATTCTGCTGTTCTGTTATCTTGCATCCTATGTAGGCTAACGTCTTGCCGCACCTGCAGAACCTGCCTCCCACCTATGCATTGTCTTTGTTTATATAAAAAACTATTTTTATGAATTTAAATACCCTTGCAGATCAGTATGTTCTGCTTAGTCTTTTCCATTGGATGGTTACAAGAGATTTTAGCTACTAAATTTCACACTTTCAGTGGTTCTTTTCCAGCTACAGACATACACCTTGTATTTATATTCCAGTCTCATACATCTAATTGATCTGATTGAGGCTGGAGAAGCCTTTTAATAATAATATGTTTAGACCTTCCTCTACTGTTTTTTCCCAATATATTTGTGTTGATGTGCAGACACCTAGCATATTAGGTGGAATAACGTGCTACTCTGCAAGGTCATAAGAAATATGGTATAAATACTTGCAAAATACTACATGTTCAATAAACTATCAAAAAACATATATTCGGAGTTTTAACTCAAAAAATACACAAATATTTTCAAATGCAAACATTCAAACTCTTCACTTGGTTAAAGCATGGCAATTGAAATATCTTATATAAAATATTTTTTTAATTATCTATTTGATCAAAGTGACTTTAGGACCTTGCTTTTATGAACAAAAGGAAGAAAGTTTTATGATAAAAAAGGGGACTAGTTTGCTGATACTGTCTTTGTAATAACACAACTTGTCTAATCAAAATGAGAAATTAGATATATTCTCTTAGGCTAAAAAGTATATATATGTATATATAAATATATATAACATACAAGAAACTCATAAGTCAAATCAACAGGACTACATTAAGCAAAAATTAGTTTTTATAGATTCTGATACCATTTATTAATAATAGCATTGATAATGCTATTTTTAATAGCAAAGAAGAAAGTTGCACACTTAGCATTCCACCATATATCAGAGGAATTTTTAGCCAGAAAAGAAACCTCAACAAAAGCAGACTTAGATGAATGCCATGCTGACACAGGCTGCTGCCAAGCTTGCAACTTACAGCTGCCATATAATGCATTCTATCAACTTGCTCCAGACACAAAGCTGCAAAAACATCAGCAACACAGTTATTCATGCCTAAGTATTTGCAGATTGCTCCAACAGGTAAGAGGTCCCAGAAAGAAACAGCCATTAGACCACATGGAAAATTCAAATCTTGGATTTCCTCACTGACTTATCCTGGAAACAAAGCTAAGAGATGAAGAACGCACACTTTACAGGTCTTTATTTTGAGGGGAAAGGGAAAAAAGAATAAAAAAAAAAAAAAAAAAAAAAATCAGTCCAGGCTCAGACTACTAGTCTGATTTAGACTATCCCACAGGATAGAAGAGGAGGGGAATCCCAGTGCTCAGAAGAACATTCGAGTTACAAGTTGCTTCTTTTGCCCTGGCCTCTGTATCACTTAATAACTTGGCAAAGAATAAAGTTTAGACAGCATAATGGTAAATATTACTGTGGACTTAAATACTGCTTCATATCCCAAAACAGGAAGTTAAAGTAATACAAGTGAGTCCTTTAAGAACTAGTGCTGTTCTGAATAGGATTTCGCATTTTTGTAGTGTTACTAAGCTATTTACTTTTGGAATCACTGCTGAAAGCCACAAGTTCTATGGGATAATTATATTTAATAATTTCCTTTATCTGCCATCTTCATCGCAGAGATTTGAATAAAACTCCTCTTGGCCATGTAATCATGAGAAAACCGTTTCACGCCTGACAATGGGCCTTGGCATCCAAAACGGAATAATTGGACTGCATTATTTCTTCCACAAATGCAGATACAAAGATTAAAACAAACATTTTCATATATAAGTAAAGACACAAGAACTAAGATCTGCCACTCTAAACTCATAAAACATAGAATACTTTTCTCTGGGAGCAGCTTTTAAAGATTTTCTTAAAATAACGTTGTATCTAATTTTGCTTTGCTTAACTTGCTGTTAAGCCTTTACTACAGCGTATGTGTATACAATTGGTTTCATATCTTTTATACCTTTCACATCTGCTTCTATTAATCAAGCCAGACATGACCATGGGATTTGAACTGCACTTGCTTTATGAAGATGGACATATTTTCTGCCAGAATTTTTTGTCTAGTTAAAAAAAGTGAGTAACAAAGCTTCTAAATGACACTAAGAGTTGATCGTGACTCTAAGATCAAATAGATAAAAACCTAAAAGGGAGTAATCAGGTCATATATTCTGACCTCCTCCAAAATTTAGGTGAGAGATCACCATCTGTTTGGCCTTTGAATAGAGTCTAATATCTTGAACGTGATAAAAACAAGTCTTCCCTTAGCAGTCTGTTCCAGTGACTCATCACTCTCACTCATAACAAACTCAATTCTCATTTGAATCTTTAACAGGGCAAATGCTGTTGCAAAGGTGCCAGATCAAGTTTTCAATCTAATATTCAAGTTTGGGGTGGTTTGTTTTTTTGTTTTGTTTTTGGTTTTGTTTGGTTGGTTTTGGGTTTTTTATTGTTTTCGTTTGTTTGTTTCACTGGCTTGGGTTTTTAATGAAAAGCTGTCGAGCATTTCACATAGACCATGTGACACCATCAACTTCTACTGATAAAATCTGCTTTGAGAAAAAAGTTCCACACAGCCTAAAGTATATAAACTATACCATATCTATCACATTGCACACCACTGAGACGTTAAATAAAATAAACAGAGCCTCTTTCAGCTCTAATAATCCAAACTCAGAATGTATTTCTACCTATATATCATAGCTATCATGCAATACATATGCATGTAATGTATACATTATTATAATATTTTAAAATATTATTGTTGTTATTTCTCCCTAGATTCCCCTTTATTCAAATCTGTTAATGTTCAGGGACAAAAAGCACAGTAGTGGGAATCAGGCAGCTAATTCCAAGCACAGTTATATGCACTCACTTGTGATTAAAAGAAATACCCAAATTTCCTTTTCCTACTCTGCATCAAGTAGTATTTTCAACAGTGCTGCTAGACCCATCAATACAAGAACTTCAAGACTTGTGCAAAAATTTGAGGAGAGCAAGAGAACTATAGTGTGAGTAACTATAATTAGATTGTAACACGGGAAGAGTACAAAGTAGCATTTATTTTTGTTAGCGTTAGGTCAGTAAAAGCAATCCTCTAGTGGCTAGGCCGCCTAGAAGCTATTAAAAAAATAGTTTGGATTCTATCGATTCCAGTGGAAAGACTATTTATCAATAAACAGGGATGGAATTTTGACAGGCGCCGGCTTAATAGCCTTGAAGCTCATACGGCTTTTAAAAGCTCCAAAACGTCCCATTTATATTTTCAATCGAAAACCTCGAATGTTAACACTTCCTCCCTTTCTATTAAAGCTAACCTAGTAACATCGTAGCACTGGTCACACTGACGGAAACTAGAGTGATAAAGTTTTTGTCATTTTAGCGCTTTCTTCGGGATACCCCAACTTTCCAGCCATTCCTTGCCATATCCTCTCCGCCGGAGTGCATGAAAAACCTTACGCTTTTTCAGAGAATGAGAGAATAGGGAAGTTTGGAAGGGACCTCTGGAGATCATCCAGTCCAATCTCGCTGCCAAGGCAGGGTCCTCTAGAGCAGGTTACACAGGAGCGCGTCCAGTGGGTTTTGGACGTCTTCAGAAAGACACTTACCCCGCCTTGCCTAAATAGTAAGGCTTTTCCAAATGTTTCTTCGCGGGGGGAGAGCATTTGACATGCATTAACGCACGAATACATCTGGCAGAGCGGGTCAGACGCCCACATCGTCGCACAGACGAAAACCGAGGGTGCCCTGCGTGGCACGGCTCCTAGAGAGCTCCCGACCCACAGCCAAAGGTTCTGCCGCGCTCACCTGCACCCCGCCGAGGATCGCCTCGCTCCTCTCCCTCACGTCGGCGAAGGGGCACCGCTTGGAGAGCATGAGCAGGCGGGCCAGCGCCTCGCCCAGCCCGTCGCGGGTGGCGGGCGCCGGGACCCCGTCGGCGGCCGTGGCGGGGGCGATGCTCTCGGCTCGGCGGAGCACGGCTTGCCCGATGGTGTCCAGAGCGGCGGCGCGGGCGGCGGCGTCGCGGCTGCACAGCCCGTCCCAGCGCACCTCGCCCTCCCGCTCCTCCATGGGGCCGCCCGGCTGCTGCTGCAGCTGCTGCTGCTGCTCCCC
>VXAU01005682.1:34289-80998 GCA_013399695.1 Formicarius rufipectus
GGCTCCTCCTCCCAGCCGCGGGCATGGAGGGAAGGGGCCGCCCCGGGGCCGCCCCTCAGCCCTCCCCGCCGGGGCCGCCACAGACCCCCGGCAACGCCGCGCACCGGGGGAGGGGGGAAGGAGTTCCGCCCGGCACGGGCGCGCCCCCCAGCCAATCTCCTTTCAGCGCTCACCGGTGGCGGGCATGCCGGGGGGTGCTGGGATGTGTAGTCTGGCCGAAGGGCTGTGCGACGGCGCCTGCCGGGGACGCCTATACGTCCCGGCGGGCAGCGCGGCTGCCGGGAGGAACTACGTGTCCCAGCGGGGAGCGCGGCGGCGCAGGCGCGGTCGTGTGAGGGAGTCTGTTCACGGAGCGAGGGTGGGCCCGGAGCGAAGCGATCCCCGAGGAGGGTTTGCCTCGGAGCTTCGCACCGCCGAAAGCGCCAGCACGGCCGTGTTTCAAGCGCCCCTGAAGGCAGATGAGAGGTGCGCTTCGGCTGGAGCCCTGGATATAGCTTGAGGAAAGTCGTCAGCGGGAAGGGGAAAGCAGTCGGTGCTAGCGGAGCCGTCATCACTTGGAATGAAAAGGCGGGGGAAATCCCCGGAATATTCAAAGCGAGCAACAGTTTCTCGGTGTTTTTATGAAAATGATGCAGGGGCTGATGAACCTGGATAAGAGAAGGGTCAGGCGAGATCTTATCCATGGATACATCCGTACATATATATGTACCTGGAGGGGAGGTGCAATGAGGACAGAGGCAGGGTGTTCTCCGTGGTGCCCAGTGACAGTATCAGAGGTGATGAGCACAAATTGAAACAGAGGATGTTCCCCCTGAACATCAAGAAATACTTTTTTACTGTTATGGTAACAGAGCGCCCGGGGTTGCCTGGGGAGGCTGTGGAGTGACTATCCTTGGATATCTTCCAGAGTCACCTGTACATGGTCCTGGGCAACTGCTTGAGCAGGGAGGTTGGACTGGAAAGGTCTCCGGAGGTCCCTGCGATCCTAAGCCATTCTGTGTTTAAGTGTAATCTGTCACCAACTGGTATTGCTGGTTCCTATGCTTTTTTACTTTTTCAAGGGAAAAGGTGCTTCTATTTATTTTTATAAAGTTAGTTTTCAGCCAAGTCAGTTCCTTGATCCAGTTCAAAGAAAAGGAGAGGGGAACAAGAGCAGAACTGTTTGCAGCTGTCACATTAAAGCAATTGTGAAACTAGAATTTTGAGCATACTAAAAGGCAAAGGAATAGTTGAAAGTAAATCAGGAGAAGGACATTGGCCTATATACTGTCTTGCGTAATTGTTTTTTGTTTCTCACATAGACATTTCCGAGCCTAAAGTTCAAACCTCAAAACTGAAGTTCAGTGTAGAACAAGCTATTCTTCTGCCACAGAAAGGCAGAGAAGCAACTTCTGAATCATTGACCAAAGCTTGGGCTGGCTCAGCAACACTAACCATCTAAAGCTCTTTTATGTGTAAAGGATCACCTGGCATCCCTTTTTTTCTGTCACTGTTTCTCTAAACTTTGCAATGTAAGTATCATTCCCTCATTAGCCATGCCCTTCAAGGAAGACCAGTCTCTTTTTCCCGTGTAATCCTTACTACAAGGAGACTGCATTGCTATTGTTCAGCAGCACGGACAGGCCTGGACTGCTCACACAGCTGCTTCCTCTAGGCCTTTAGCACCCTTGTGAACAATGTATCTGCCGAAATCATCACTACCTGTAATAAATATGGGGCTTGACTTCTCTAAGCATTTGAGGCCTCCACCCAGCATAACTGATAGGTTCAAAGAAAATAATTCTGCCGGTACCTTTTATGTTGTTGGGTGTTTTTTGTTTTGTTCTTTACATTAGCTACCACTTCAGCTTCCTGTCCCATTCTGTCGTCACTCATGATCTCTCATTTTCCTGTGAATAAACACGCCAGGTATGTTTGCTTTATTTCTATCTAAATTTTGATCTTCAGAAGTTGGATAGATCTTACTTTTCCTGTGATAAGTTTGTGCTTGTTGAGTGTCTCTGACAAGGGCTACATACATCCAAGATCAATAAAGTGAGCCAAAATCAGAACTGGAGCTTTGGTTTAGGCTTTGGTACAGCTATATTCACATGCTGAATGCTAAGATTGATTGAAAGTCACAACACTGCCTTTTATCTTTTGGAAGTTGTTTTTTCCACTGGCTGGAAATGAACTCTGGCTACAGGAAACAGATTGTGAAACTGGCTCCAAGGCCTTAACTTCAGATTTCAGCCCTCTGTTTTATAGATTTTTAATGTAGTACTTTGGTAATGGGGATGAAGGTGGCTTTATTTTTTCCAAACCAAATCTCTGCAGTTTTCCAATAGCAAGTCAAGCTACTTTGTGCACTGCAAGACATTGTGGAAATCAAGGTCAAAGACTACCAGTGGAATTAATCAGAGCCTGAAGTTAGGGCAATGTGTTTGTTTGATTTGTGTGTTCACTGACTGAAGTTAATATGCTTGTTTTTGATTTTTAAAGAATGGATAAGGGAAAGGCAGAATTATGAAGGAAACAATCTGGCAGCTCATCTAGAATTGCAGCATTAGAGTTTTCAAACTGATAAGCTGAAGAAAAACAAATTTTTGGCCGTTTTAAACCTCAGTATTTCCTTCCTTTATGATTTATCAACTTCCCTCTTTTTTTTAACTAGATAAGGACTTCTATAGTCATATGCAAATGATATCCAGTTGCAGAATTATGTTTGAAAATGCAGTATCTAGTGGTTGTGTTCATGTTCCTTCTAACATATAAGGCCTAAAATATACTATATTTGCTTTTGAAACTGTGTTCCGCTTTCTGTACATCACAGAAGTTTACTGCAGAATGCAGTAGTTGATTACTGGAGAACTAAAAATAACACATTAACCCTTGTGCAATTTAGAAGGAACTGCTTTTTGAATTACATTCCTTCAACTGCTTTCACCTGGTTTTTGTTAAGGCTTTCTTCATTCCAAATAGTAAATACCTAAGATGAGACCACTCTCTTCTAAAAGTTCATCCCCCTTTTTTAGATCTGGGTATTGGCATGTTGCCACAATAAATGGCACTCCACAGTATAATGCATTTTTCTTCACCCTCTGAGGAAACAAAATTGTGTGGCTTCTCTTTTACAGAGAGACACTAAAAAGCCAGAGGCTACTCGTCTGCTGCCTTTGAACTCAGGCTTGGTGTCAAGCCCAGACTTGTATATCATTCCAAGAGACTGGCCTCGAAGATCGAGCAATCTACAGCTTAAGATGTTTAACATCAGTTAAACATCTTTGTCAGTGATGTGAACAGTAGGATCGAGTGCACCCTCAGCAAGTTTGCCAACTGTGTGGTGCAGTCGACATGCTGGAGGGGAGGGATCCAATCCAAAGGGACCTTGGCAGGCTGGAGAGGTGGGACTGTGCAAATCTTATGAAGTTCAACAAGGCTAAGTGCAGGATCCTACACCTGGATTGGAGTAATCCCAAGCAAAAATATAGTCTGGATGGAGAATGAATTGAGAGCAGCCTTGAGGAGAAGAACTTAGGGCTGTTGGTGATGAGAAGCTCAGCATGAGCTGACAATATATACTTGCAGCCCAGAAAGCCAGCTGTGTCCTGGACTACATCAAGAGAGGTGTGGGCAGCAGTTTGAGGGAGGTCATTCTACCCCTCTACTCCACTCTTGTGAGACCTCACCTGAAGTGCTGCATCCTGCTCTGCAGTGAGTCCAGAGAAGGGCCATGAAGATGATCAGAGGAGGCAGGGGCACCTCTCCTAAGAAGACGGTCTGAGAGAGTTGCATCTGGAGTTCAGTCTGGGTTGTTCAGCCTGGAGAAGAGAAGGTTTGGGGAGGCCTTACAACAACCTCCAGTACCTAAAACTGGTGAGGCACTTTTTTCAGGGCCAAAGGGATGGAATGGCTCACAATGGCAAAAGAAGGAATGGCTCTAATCCTAAAGAGAGTAGGTTTAGATGGGGTATCTAGAAGGAAGTCTTGATGCTATGGATGCCCCATCCCTGGAAGTGTTCAAGGCCAGGTTGCATGGTGTCTTTGAGCAACCTGGTCTAGTGGAACCTGTCCATGGGAGGGAATTGGAACTAAAGGATCTTTAAGGTCCCTTGCAACCCAAACCATTCCATGAGCCTGTGTGGGAGAAAATGTGGCCTTGTTTGACTTCTGAGCATGTGTTTGTATATCTAGTATGTGCTCTGGCCTATTATGCTTTGCAGGTATTCATTTGCACTGAATTCTGCCACCCTGCCTCCTTAGAGGTCACAAATGCAGCTGGGATGGGTAAGTTAGCCGCTGGCTGCTTCTTAGGAGGTCAAATCTTTCCTGCAGAAAGCCTGTGAAATATGTTTATGCTGAAGGGTGTGTTGCTTTGAGAAGAGCTAGGCTATGATATACCAGAACTACAGGCAACTTCCAGTCCTGCTATACTATGCCAACTCTCTGACAATACTACATTTATACTTAACTATTTAAATGTAGTTCTTAACTGTATAAATGTAGCCTGAAACACTGAAGACTAAGAAAACAGTATGAGTAAACTGAAAGTTCAGTTCTGGAAAATTCCACATAGCAGCCACCTGAACTCTTAGTCCCTTTCTGGATAGAAATGTTCAGTGTTACCCCAAACTGGACATCTTGGTACCTGTCTCCCTTTTGTGTCCATTTGTGGTCTAGGAAGGAGGTAGAGCAGTTCCAGGAGAGGTCCCGCCAAATGGAGCCTCTCCAAGCTTGTCAGGTTCTATTGTAGCCACAGCTAGCTTCGGTGCCTGGCTATATTTGGTAGACTACTTACCTTCAGTACAGTAACCTAGTGATGAGACAATCAACTTTCAGCTCAAAGGCATTTATGTCAACACCTAATTCCCAGGAGAGTATCCCAGATGCTCAGAAGGACTGCAAAATGGAAAGGCAGCATTCATCACCTCAGTTGATAAATTTGTGCCCTATTGGAAAGCGTGGCAAATGTGTGGCCCTGATGTGAACTAGAAGGAAGGAGACACACAGAGCTGTAGGCACTTATTCCTGGTTTCTGGTAGTTGGTCCCAAGCCAGTGCTGTTTTTTATCCAGGAACTACTTGCTACAAAAATTCATAAATAAACCCCCAGATTCTGTTTTGATTATTTAACTAATTTTTTTATGAGAGAGACACATCCTTGTTTTACTCTGTCTGTCTCCTCAGCCGCCCTATCCTTGTTCTACACTCTTACATGCTATTTGGAACAGGGTCATAACTTCAAACAAAAAGTTGGTGACTCCCTGTTTCCTTCCTGCTCTTCCTCCTCCCAGTCTAGCATGATCATCAGGGATGAGGCATGAATGCTCCTCAGGACCTCCCACTTCCAGGCCAGTGCTCTGACCACTGGGTAGCAGCACGGAGAAGGTAGACACTATTTCCTCCAGCTGCACTTTAAAAAAAAATTAATATTGCGTATTGGGGACAGGCCAAAGGGCCTTTTAAACACCTTTGACAGGCTGTCTGTTAACACAGACCTTGGTGTTTTTCAACAATAACACAAAGAAAAGTGCCGTGACCAGCATCCACACGAAATGAAGTCACAGACCAGAAAAGCTACAGGGACTCTTTATTCATTGTTTTAAAGAGCAGATTTTGGCACTCCCTGCTAGAAGAGGACTCCAAATTCTGAATCCAAAGAGTGTAAAGGTGCCAAGCAACAGGGTGGGACTTCACACACATCTGTGTGCTTAGATTCTCTCCCAACACAACTTTTGGTGGCTCCTCGCTGAGTTTGCTGCTTGTTTTGGACCTACACTTGCACTTCTTTTACATACACGGAATGTAAGCCTGTCATCACCACACTCAGCCCCGAGGCTGAAAGGCTCATGTATCCTGGAACATCAGTCCCTTATCAGTCCCATCCCTCTCACTTATTAAAGTCACACAGAATGGCAAGAATTTAAGACAAGACCTTAGACATCCACTAGATTTCCTTGTAATCACAAACTGCATATAGTTAGCAGGGAAGAAATGCCTTATAATTTTTTATAATCAGTTGAAGTTGGTTTTCTATCTATTGTGCAGGAAGATTTGGTAGCATCTTACTCAGACTTGCCTGCAAGTTTAAACATAGTGATTACATGAAACAAGCAATGGGTTTGTTTTAAATTTTCCCAGATAATTCGGGGCAGAAGTAGTGATAAAACTATTTTTGCATTTTTGGCTATTCATTATACCAAATTATATATAAACTATTTGGCATTAATGAGTAGGATATTGTGCCTGGTCAGGATATGCAATGTGGATGTGTTGGAGTTGCTATGAATATTCTCAGTTATGTAAGCAAACTACATTATTTAAAATTGTTTCTTCAACAAAATAGGTCTCCAAAATAAGATTGAGTTGCTCTCACTCAGATCTGCTTGCAATTTTTCTGCATAGTTAAAGACAGCTGTTCCTGACAAAATATGATTTTGAGAATCAGTTCTTGCCTGGAGTGAAACTTACCTTTTCCTTGTTAGCATCTCCTTTTTTTTTTCTCATTCTGATTCTTAGGTTGCCTGATGTACAAAAACAGAATGGAGTTCTTGTTCCCTGCCAGGTGCCTAGCTGTCAGTAGCACAGGAATATATGAAAAAAAAATGTGGGTGTGGTAGTTGATAAAAAGAGACAAATCCTATGAATAATTACCTTCTTTGTGTTTCTTTGCTCGTCCATGTCAAGCTTTTATAATATCTTTTATCTATCTAAAAATCTACTCTATTTTCATGCTAGGTTAAAAGATGCTGTATGAAGACTGACAGTTTCCCTGAGAAAGTATTGGTAAAAACAGAAGTTTCCTTTAAAAATAAATTCCAAGGCAACAGTGGCAACACAATCTGTGCCTAGAGGACAAGTCGTAACATTCAAAACAATCTTTCAGTGATCCCATTAAATATTTGAGACATAAAAGGTGAAAAGTATCATGCAGTAACAGCATTTATTGTGAATGAGTCAGTACCTATAATAACTATCCCCTACCTTGTAGTATTTCTTCAGTATGGTTGTCATTTCAACCCACTCTTACACTTGCCCTACCCTAATCTAATATGATCTTATGTTTTTCATTTGCAGTTATAATCTCTAATTATTCTGCCTATGCACAGACTTTTATACTGGAGTCAGTTGCCCTTGAAAACCTTCCCTTTCCACAGCAGCAAAGCCTTCCTCTTTTTAATCAAGGGTCTATAGCCAAAGCCAGTCATTTCTTCCTGCCTTCCAGTCTATCAGGACACAGTAAGCTAAACAAACTGCATATGGAAGACAGTGTGATGGCATCGGCAGAAAATTGCAGTGGAGAGAAAAAGGAACGTATTACATTCTTCTTGTACTGAGGAAACCACCTTGAACTTCCACATTAGCCAGTGTGCTAAGAGCAAACAGCATCTGTTGGAATTGAATCTTAAGTATAAAGGGAAGAAATGTGAGTTATTCTTCTTTGGGGGAAAAATTAGTATTTTTACTTTGAAAAAAAATCCTAACATTATGTTAGAAGAGGGAGTGTGAGAAAAAGAAGGACAAATGGAGAAGGGCAAGGAACAAAGCTATAGGCTTATGTAAGTACAATCAAAAAAGACATGAGGGGCAAAAACAAACTAATGTGGGAGTGGATGAAAGGAGAAGAGTAACAGAACTACAAGCAAAGTGAGGAAGTATATTAGTGACCATTTAAAGTATTTGAGTTATAAATGTACTTATAAATGTAATTGTTTTGATAACAGTATATTCCAGGTTAGATGCTTTCATGCTAACATAGCAATTATTACTAGATAGGAATTTACAGTCTTGCTCCTGTGAATTCTATGTTCAGTTATTATCTGCATATACAGATTAAAGCAGTTTGCACCAACTGGAATTCCCCACAAAGTACTGATTGTAAGTCTATCATGCACTTTGCATGAAGGCCCAATTGAATGAGGAATTGGGTCTGCTGTGTTCATTGAAGAAAACAGCAAAACTGTAATGACATTACGACCCAAGTTTGCTTGCTTGATACACTACCAAGTTAGAACCTAGTCCATAAAACAAAATTTCATAAAAAATATCTCATTTTTTTCCTCACCAGGTTATTTTTACCTTGTTCATAAAGTACTCATGTAACTCATTCACTTTTCTTTCTTCCTCTTTATTTTATCTCTAGCAAATCGGAACTAGTGAAATATCAGTAAAATGCTTTTTTTGGTGGGTTTTTTTTGTTTTTTTTTTCATTAAAATGCCAGGTTTTATCCTACTTAACCATATGTTCAGTGTCATGAGAAAACATAGAATGCCATTTCTTTTTCTTTTCTTCCAAGGCTGTAAAACAATGATGGTATGAAAGTTCTGCATAAGACTTGAAGTTCAGGAATGAATAGGTTTCACTACAGTAGTGTCAAAGAAGACTGAGCACTTAACCTTTATATATCTGGTTCTGAGGCTGCCAGTGTGTATCTTGCAGTTTGTACAACAAACTAATTTCCATGGACTTGTCTGTGTCAGTTTTTCAAAACACTCCCAGTTTCCTTAATTACTCTTACAAATTTTAGGCATTTGTTCTGAAATTATTTAAAGTGGAACTTGACAAAACTTAAAAACATGTTGAAATGCTTTATTGATTCAGTGAGGTTTCACTTCCTGTTAATTTTGCAGCTATCACCATTTCATTTTTAACCTACTTAGATTACAGATGGCATGGGAGTACCAGTTACTTAGATATGTCCTGAGTGATGTCATATGTTTCAGGCTGATTAAAGTGGTTTTGTCAGGATGCTAGAGACTGGATGTTCTCTAAACAACAATGCTATTTGCCTACAACATTCTTTCTTTTTTTTTTTTTTTTTTTCTGTGGAAGGGCTGTTTTTTTGTTGGGAATAAGGCTGAGTGTTGCAGCATAGCTAGTACAGCTGACCAAGCTTTTCCCTTGATTCTAAATGGAAAGGGGGGAAAAAGAGACCAATTTGGATTGTGTCACGAAAACGGCCTCTCACATAACCTTTTGCCAGCAAACCTTGGCTCAAATAGACAAAGCAGCAGCCAAAACTCTGCAAGTTTCTTGGTATAAGCCTGTGTTTGGGGCAGTTCTTTAAAACTTCTTGTATGTCAGATAAACAGTGAATCATTCCTTGATTCATCTGAGACTTTGTTTTCAGTTATGAAAAAACCCACTATAAATTGTGCATGCCCAGTAGGTCAGGACAGAAGATGGATATCTTTGTACTTCTTTCTGAAAAATGCTTTGATCTGGTTTTTGTTTTCTTCTTTGGAGGTGTTCTGGCAACACCTCTTTCTTTGGTTCTGAAAGTTGCCCTCACAAATGATTTGAATGAACCAGTGTCTTTGTGTGATAACAAATATCAGAGAATTTAGTGGAAGAATCCCATACATTATCACTTCAATTAGTGTATGTCTTTTGGGAGACTATTAAGCCAGTATTATTCTCCAAGTCTGACATAGTTCACATGTGGAAAAACCTTTTCCACATGCTGCTTTACAGAATGGGACATAATTGTGTATGTGGCAAAATGCTTCTGGACTTTTCCCTTTGGGAGATGTTTTTTTTAAACTTTTTTAATTATATGCTTAGCAATGGAGGAGAGGAACAGAAAGGAGGGAAAGAGGGGGATGAAGAAATTATAAATGGTCTTTCTGTAATATTTGGGATTTCATTTGTGTTCAAGTAACTCTCTAATGTTGGTATGCTTACTTGTGCCAGCCTGCAGTAACTAAAATGTCAATTGATTTTTACAGCAACCAAGTCCAGTACTTTGGCATTTAATGCAGGCCACATTCAGCAAAAGTAAATAGAAACTGTATGAAGGTAAATCGTATTAGTACTTAGATGACTGTGATGAAATGGGAAATTCCCAGTTTGTCTTAAGGTACCAAACTCCAGGTTGTTTGCTCTCCTCTGAAAGTCACCTGTTGACTGGATTGCTCCCCAGCATACTTTGTGCAAGCTTTCTCTCAGCCTACATATGATGGCAAGCCAGCAAGCAGAAGTGACCAGCTCTGCTCATGCTCACACCCCAGGGATGAGCACACTGGCTGCAGCAGGGTAGGAAGTAGGCACTCTATTTGCATTAATGCAGAGCTGTCACAGAGCTAATCTGCTATGCCTGGCATCATGCACCATACACAGGGTTACAAACGTGGCACAGAAGTCTGTGAGCCTCCTGGCTCAGACTTGGAGAAAAACAGATGGCTTGGCCAAGTTGATGTTTAAATGGCAAGCCCATGGTTAGCACCACGTTGCCTCATGCTTGGTGCAGTGTGTGTAGAAACTGGCTATGTGTTTTTTTGTGTAAAATAACAGTGGGTATCTGAGCATCCACCGACACAGGCTGGGCCAGTTCTGGTTAAAAAAATCAAAAGGGATGGTGCTGACTCCAGATGTGATCTGCACAGCACAAGTCCTTCACTCCACTCACTGCAGTGGTGAAGGCTGCTAGGGTGGGAGTGCAGCATTTCTTCCTTCTTCCCCTCCCCTCTGCATGTAACTACGGTATTTTGTCAGCCCCTGTTCAATATGCATACTTCTTCCTTGGCTGTTGCCCAAACTCAAAGGAGTGCACTGACTTCCTAAACGAAGGGCTTGTCTAAACAACAATGTTCTGGCAGCTTTAAGGAGTGTTGTTGAAGTGCTAAATCCCCTTAAGCATCGTGAAGTTACCTTAGTACAAACATTGCTTCTTGAGAAGCAATATCTGCTTTAAAGCATCTCTCTAGGGCTGTGTCCAAGTAAGCATGGAATGAAAGCGTGGTTTAAGGTTGCATTGGATGTGGGCTGTATAAGACTTTTAAAAAAAACAAACCTGTTTGTGATGGTTTTATAGAAGTTTAAATACTTGGGAAAAAAGTTAATGGTGGGACAGTTGATGTTCAAACATACGTCAAGCTACTTAATTATTTCCTGATAAGTTTCTTGTTGCAATGGACTGGAAGTGGCCAGGATGTTTAGTGATGCCTTGCTGCTGTAGAGTGACTTCCCGGCACATCTCTTTGCCTGAGGTCTTCTGTGTTGTAGACAGTACTCTTGTGCAGTATGGCCATTATAAACTCTATTTACCTGCTTAGATATTAGGACTCAACTACACCAGAGCACCTTTACTAGAGTAATTATGCTGACAGAGCCTCCAAGCACTGTAGCAACCATTCTTTAACCTACACAGCCTCTGCATCTGAGGAAGCTGTGGTAAAGCAAGGCTTCCGTAACTATGTCTGCCCCAGAGTTTCTGCAAACACAGGTGTCTCAGTCCTGTGGTGTTTTCTTTCACACCCTTTGTTGAGCTTGTGCTCTTAGGAGCAGCATGGGGAGCTCCCTCCTCCAGCTGCAGCGTTTATGTTACCCTCTGCTGTGCTGGCAAAGTTGTTGCTTTTCATGCTGAAGCACACACCAGATTAGCTGGATCACTACCACTGGCAGGTGAGCTGGTCTCTTCTCTTTCACTTTCCTCTGGCTTCACTTGCAGAACTAAAGGGTTTTTGCTTCCCCTACTCCCTGTGTTCCCCCCACCGTTGTGTTGTTGAGCTTGTCCACAAACTCGCAAATTTTCTAATGCTTTATTCTCTCCTGCTCTTATTCATTATTTGCTTCGGATCACCGCCCTCCTTTCAACTGTCTGCGGACCCATCTCCTTGGAAACAGCAAAACTTGTTTATGTGAAAGTAATATGGAAACTAATTGATGCATAGCTGCCCAGGCATGCGAGGGAGCCATGTTCCACTAGAGGATGTTGGAAAAGCAAGCCTCCACTTATGCTGACTGCCAGGTTGGATGGTGCGACCAAAAACCATCTTCTTCCTCTGGTGTTTCCAAAACTGCCTTCCTTTGTTCAGAGCAGTGGTAGGAAACTTCTTGCATGCTTCTTTTTATTTACTTTTTACTAGTAATTTTCATCACCAATGTGTAGGGGTTGAGAAGCAAAGGGAAAATTGGTCAGTCTTATTTTGTGGAACACTGTGCTGGCACACTGTGCCATGCCAGGACATCTCCTCACCTGTGGCCGCAGGTCTTTTCCATCCATAATTTGAAGTTTATGCAGCTCCCTGCTTTTTGCCCTTTACTGTCACTGCCCCTTGTGCTTTTGGACATGGCTGACAGGCCTGGCAGGCTATTGGAGTACATCAGGGGTTCCTTCACAGCCTTTCCAGGACAGAGCTGTGGAGGTCTATAAGCTGATTTTATGGACATAAACGTGACAGGTTCACCAGGTGGGACCTCTTACCAGAGATGGTGGAGTGCCTGGCTGTCGGCCACTGCTCACTCAGCACAGAGACTTGTGCCCTGGGCTTACCGGTGTGGCAGTGGGGCCCTGTGGGGAACTCCTTGGAAAGGGCCTGTTACACAGAGGTAGCCTGGGTGGCTTCCCACTTCAGGGCCAGGAGTCCGCTCTGAATGGTGTGATCTGCCTTGGGAGTGTTAGCACACAAAAGTGGTGGTGTTTGGGGGCCCAAAGTCTAGCAAGCCCTTGCAAAAACATGCTCATGTCAGCGTCTCTGTGGTGATAACTTGGAGGAGGAAGGAAGGGTTTCTGCATACCTTTGGCTTAGTACATATCTTAAAGAAACTGTGTGGATGGAGGATGATTTTTTTTGTTTGTTTCATACAGCCTCTGAAACAGTGCTGTAAGAGCTACTCCTGGAAAATATTTCCATTATTGAAAACTTTTTTCCCCATCCACCCAGTATGAATGGCTTTTCCTGGGGTGTGCATCAGCAGCAGGCTCCTGCCTTGGTTTATATTACTTCCTTCTGTTACTAGATACCTTCTTTGAGTTACTTTCTTGGGAACTGATATCCGTAAACAGCCTTGGCCAAGCAGGAAGATTGTTACATTTGCATGCCTTGTATTTTAAACTCACATGATACCATAATTGTTATATTACTGAACCTTCAAATAAGCTGTTTATCTATTAGCTGAAGCTGTATATACTGTTCTTTTGTATCAAGTGAAATGCTTGATATTATTTTGCTAGGTAGCAGAACATTGATTTAAAACTTGCCTTAACTTCCTAGAGGTTGTATTAGCCTAAAGCATTTCTGCAAGTTCACTGTCCATGTCTTGAGTATCAAGGAAAATCACTGTTTAACAGGGTATGAACTGTCTTCAAATGTGCTTCTGATAAAATAAAGAATGTGAAAGGGTGAAGCAGAAAGGGAGTAGGGAAACAGGATTTGATACACGTTTAATAATGGTAAGAATGCTGAGGATATTAAATATCCTTCTGATATCTCAACACTAAATGTGTAGAACTCTGTCTTTATTATTTAATAATGGTACATTATTTACCATGTGTAATTTGGTTTTCATCCAAAAGGATGGGGAGAAGAGCACTAAGGAGGCTGCAGATGGAAACAGGCTGTAAAACTTGGAATGCTTGCTCTGCAGGGAGCACTTAGAGGCGAGACACTGAAGTCTGTAAAACACTTAATAGAAAATGCTGTTTATCTTGGGTTTTAAAAGGACAAAAATCAGCCTAAGTTATTGAAAATCTCCAAGAAAAATCTTGGAAAAATTTTAAGCGTTCAAAGAAAGCTATGTTTACTGTTGTGAAAGGCATTGTTTTGGAATTGAATTAAAATACAGGGTATGGGATTTGTTATTGTTGTTTCTTTGCTTGGTTTGGTTTTTGTTTTGTGTGGTTGTTGGTGGTTTTTTTGGGTTTGGTTTTGGGGGTGGTTTATTTGCATTTTTGTTTGGGTTTTTTTTGTTTGTTTGGGGTTTGTTTGTTTTTGTTGATTTTTTTTTATGGTACACTTGATCTGGTTTGATATAAGCAAAGCCAGGGACAGCCCACTGACATACTCTGAAAAATGTTACATAGTCTCTTAAAAAGCTCATAACATTAACTAACTCTCTTTCTACAGGGGATGGATTCTGAATCAAAGAACAGTTTCATAGGAAGCTTTCTTCAGCCACCAGATCGGATGCTTCCTGCAGCCTTTGCTTATATAGAATCAAAGAAGTGGGCAGCTGTTGCTGATGACAGTTCTACTATCCCAAATAACCAGGGTAAAGCCAAAATATGTCCTTAAAATGGTCTTTTTAATTGTTCCATATGAATTCTCTAGAGCAAACTCCCCTTTCTATTTTACTTAGCTCAATGACTTTCTGCAATTACCAGACTGACATTGAGACAGGATGTATATGTGTCCTGAGGGAGTAGTCTCCCTGAAGTCATACGTTGGGAATGGAAACCTCTGCAAGTGTTCTGACATCCTTATAAACTTTGGCTTTGAAATTTGTTTGACTTAAAATTGACAGACTTCCTCTAAAAGCAAAGGAGGATGCTTCTAATTTAGCTAAAGCAGTTCATGACTTTAAATACAGTAAAAAAAAAAATCATTAGTATGGTGCACTGACTTCAAATTTGCCTTACATAGTGCTATTTGACTTCTTCCAGTTTAAAATCACTTCTAAGTGTGTTGGGTTTTTATTGTGTGTGTGATATATTTCCTTGGGAGAACTTTTGAACAATTCAAACTCTGTAGTAATCTTATGCCATGCAGAGTTTGGGCTTTTTGGATTAAAATGTTCAATTTAATGTTATATATCCGTATGATCCTGCGATGCAGGAAACATGCATTTTCTCCCAGATATGTTCTGCATAAGTCAGTGTACCGTTGGGGAATATATTTAATTTTAGGAGTGATCCTAGGAAGAAATTTAGGTATTGGAATGTGTTTTCTAAAAAAGATAATCATCATCATCACCACAATAGGAACTGTTACTTAAGGCGTAACTGTTGCATTGCTTACTAGCTGTAGTGGCAGCCCTGAAAACTCTTCAAGAAAAGATCCACCATCTAGAGCTGGAGAAGTCAAAGGCTGAAGCTGATCTGTGCAGCCTCTCCAGAGCAGTTGCTCAGTATAAGAAGGCCTTAGAGCATGAATCCTATGAGAGGGACACAGCACATCAAGAACTGATGCAACAGAGAAAAGGTATTTGAGTGATAAGGTGTAGCCACAGCAACTCTTATTATAATCCAGAGTTTGTTTTGAAAAGCTGCTAAATAATGCAGCCCCTTCATTCTTTGCTTCAGAACTGGAGAGAGACAGGAGCTTGATAATTGTGGATCAAGCTGAGATATTTTTTACATGTATTAACAAAGTATTGCATAATTCATGAAGCTGTTTTAAAGACTAAGCATGTTTCAGATGGTATGTTTAACTCTTGCAATACACAAGCAGCTACTTACCTAACACTGCTAACATGAGAAAAGATTGGAGAAGGGGAGAAACCAGATTCTGGTTAGATATCTGCTGATAGAAATCAAAGTAACTGCAGTGCTCACATCTTTAGAATTCAAACTGGGGACTAGCTCTGAAAAAAAAAACAAAACATTTTGATTCTCAGCTCTTATATATAAAATAAATTTTAACTGGATGATTTGTTCAGACTAACCAAACTTTTCTTGCATGTTTTGAAGACAGTCTGGCTAAATGCATAGCTCCCTTTGCTGTACCAAATGTCTTGTTTCTCTCTGTAGATTCAACTGTGCAGTTAAGTGCAGCACAATCCCGCTGCTCCCTGCTGGAGAAACAGCTAGATTACATGAAGAAAATGGTTTCCAGTGTGGAACTGGAAAAGAAAATGATTTTAAAACAACAGGTGAAGTCCTTTAACATACTAACAAGGTAGTGATATAGTTCAAAAGTATAGAAATGTGCAGGGTCTGAATTTTTTTATGGCCATCGTTTTTCCTCAGCTCTGCTCAGGGTGGTAGCAAACAGAAGCAATTTACTGTCTGACTGGCTGATGACAGCCATTCAACCAACTGCATGAAAAGCTCCCTGGGTGGAACTTCTAATGAACAAAACCATGCTAATACTTGCACATTTGGTAGACAAAAAGACTGCTGGAAACTTAAGTCATCTTTGTCTGCCTGGTATTTTTCATCACTTTGCAATTTAAAAAATATGAATCTTAACCTAGTTAAACACCTTTACTGTAGTGGGTTTTTTGTTTGTTTTTTTTGTTGGTGGTTTGGTTTGGTTTTTTTTTTGCTGTCTGAAACAATTTCAGTCAGCTGCCAACTGCTTTCTTGCTTATTTCTTCCAGGCCAAGCTGCAGAAAGAGGAAAATCAGAACTGGCTGGAACTGCATGCGAAACTTGAAAAGCTTGAAATACTAGAAAAAGAATGTCTTAAGCTTACTGCTACTCAGAGAATTGCTGAAGTAAGCATCTATGGAATGACAGTCTGAAAGTCACTGGATGTAATTTTATGGCATACTGTTAGTAGTACAAAGTTTTGCAAAAGTTAGTCCTGTTAAAACATACCTGACTGAATGACACTTTGGCTTCATTTATGTGAGTCTTTTTTCAGTCTGTGCTTTAAATATTCCTACAGTCCTGTGATATTCTGCTTTATGATTGCAAGCTGCTTCAGGCTTCTAATTCAGCATGGCAAACTGAAGCCTGACTAATCATTCTTGCCTTCAAATTCAGGACAAGATCAAACACTTAGAAGAAAAGATTTGTAAGGAAGGCCATCAGAATAAGCTAATACAAGATGAAACTGCTCAGGTAGACTGAAAAGATTTTATCTTTTTTTTAAGGACTGTAGAAAGCTGTTCTCCCTGCCTGAAATACCCTTCTTTTTTTCTTAAATTTAAACTCCACACGTTTATTATCCAGACAGAACTCCTGGAATACTACTTAGACTACATATTAGAAAGCTTGCCAGGTGTGTTACATATCTCAATGAAGAAAGATTCTACTTGGGTTTGTATTAATGATATAGTTCATCAGCCTCAATGCTTCTTTAAGTGATCTAGATGGAAAATCTGCAACTAAGTCAAATAACCTTAATTTACAGTAACTAGAAATTGGTCATGTATGAAACCTTATACCCCAAGTAAGCTTGGTTATTGTTTGCCTCTCTTTGTTAAGATCTGTTGAAATCTAGTACATAGGCCTATACTTGAAAAAGTCTTTAATCAGTGATACATTTTTTTATCAAAGGAGATATTGAATAATTCATTATTATGTGAAACCATAATCAGTTTGTTGGGACACCATCCATCTAAGAGAGGAATATTTGCCAAAGAGAGCAAAATTAAAAAAACCTTTCATTAAAGGGACAGCATAGTATTATTCCAAACCTCACTTTGTGGATAAGTAGCAGCCATTCGTGAAAGAAAGCACGTGTGTGGGGGTTCCCTTGCAGTAGGGTGGGAGGAGTGTAGAGTTGAAGAGCAACATTGAAAGAACCTAGCCATCAACAAAGTTGATGCCTTAATTTAATTCATCACTGCTGTCAGTTTTTATACCTTGTCCAAGGATGATGGGTTTTCATCAATCCAGGAAGCTTTAAATAACATGCAGATTGTAGCCCAGTTGTCTGACCACCTCCAGAATCCAGCAGAATCACACAGTTGAAAACTTTCAGGTGTTTGGGTTTCTTGCTTAAATTACTTGCTGCTGCAGAGCAGAAGGCCAAGCACAGAGATTTTATCTTCTGAGAAACATCATAAGAATGACTCTCCCATAGTAGATAATCTAACTTTAGCAGTAGTATAAACATTTGCTCAAGAAAGGACTTAGGTGCAGTAAACTGAGTCCTATACTAGTATTAGTACCATCTTTGTGCAATGCACAATGGTTTTAGGTTTCTTGGATCTGGGCTGGGAAACACAGGGTGTAGTGTGGTTCACTTCCTTTTGATGACAGAAAAGCCAGAATATTCTCACTTAAGTGGTGGACCTCCAGCACTGTTTAGCCAGAACTGTTACACATGCCAAAATAAAGTCCTAGTCCTGTGTTTAATTGGAAATGATTACTATCCAGTTTACCATGGGCCTTGATATCAACTTTGAACTACAGAGCAATCTAAGGATTGTCTATCAGGTTTGACCTCAGTGTTACACAGACAGACCGTCCCCAGATTGTAAGAGCCAAATGTTCAGTTTTTTTGGATTTTATGATCACATCCCCAGCATGCAACAGGATTGGCTTATCTCAGTTGTGCTTGTCACAGTGGAAAGATACAGCTGCTGCAGCTGGATATGAAAATGAGGAATTGTAAGACAGAGCTCTAAGATCTGCCCAACACTTTGCATTCCTAGTAATCTTTTCAGTTTTTAAGAGTAGTTTATGACTTCCAGACAGGATAGTTAATAGTTCTCTAATTGGTTCCTATCCATACGTGAAAGAGAAAATTAATTAAACCATGATATTTCATATTTCTATTACATTAAATAGTTGCTTTCTTTTTTGCTTATTCCCACAGCTTCAAACAGGGTTTGATGTAAACAGAATTTTGATGTCTTCGGTAACATCTCAATGTGAACCTGAAAAGGAAAATGGGAAGAAGAAAAAACCCAAGAAGGTAACCTGGAAATTTTTATTAGCATACTGTTGCTGATTGCACCTGACTCACAGAGGGATTGGAATTCATGAAAAATGGTGATGTAAGAGCCACTTGATTCATCTGCTTCACTTTATTCCATTTTCAAAGTTACCAACAGTGCTGAATAACTCTTTTTTTATTATTTTGTTTTTCTTTTATTTTAATTTCCTTCTTTCAGTAGTTAAAATGGTACTAGGACTGGTAGCACCTTACTGGAAAACCTTCCCTTACCAGCTTGACCTTTGTTCCAGTCTTACTGCTATCTTCCATGTTCTGTCTTGGCTGCCCTTCAGTTTATCTGGCAAAATTAGTTTCCAAAGGAGTTTTAACTCAGCACTCAAGATGGTGTGTTTTGGGGGAATTGCTGAAATCAAGAGAATTCATTTTGCAAGACATGTTACAGATCAGTCAAAATTTTGTAACTGTGGTTTTGAAAAATTAAATAAAGCAAGGTTCAATTTCTTTAATGTCAACCTAATTGTCAAACTATCTGCTACGTGCATATGGAATAAAATTACTTGTCTCAACTATTGAAAAGTCTTACTCATTACACATACAGAAGGGAATTTTTTTTTTTTAACCAGAGGGAAACTGAGGTGATGCATTTCACTCTTTGAATTTTACTTACGAAAAAAATAAAGTTTTCGATTGTGCTCTTGAGTCAGCAGATTGGAATTTCTTGTCATGTTTTCTTATGGCAGAGAAATCCTACACTGAAGAAAATGCAGCTTTCACAATTACATGTAAAGGCTGGTGAACTACCTTTCGTGGCTGGGAAGGTGGGTGAGAACCAATGTCCTCTCTGAAGTGGCATCTACAGTTTGAGTAAGTCTCTTTACTGTAATTGTTATTTACTTCTGCAAACCACTTAATAATTCTTCTTTAGTCCATCAGCTCCAGCCATTCTGTTATGGCAAATGTACAAAGTGTGTTGCATATTATGAAGCATCGCAATCCCTGCGTGTCATCACGAAGACAAGGAGCTACATCTGGGATTTGTGGACACAGTGCCCTGTCAAAGTCTGTATCATCTTGTTCCATGTCACCTACTATCACCAGAAGTCTTTCAGCCCTTCTGTTGACCATACAAGATGAGCTGGGCAAAATGAGCTCGTGAGTACTCGTCCCTTATGTTATGAGTAAAAGTGACTTCAGCGGTAGCCCTGAGAAGCTACAGGTGTGCTATAGTTGAGCCTAGCCTGTTTTAGGTATAGGACTTCTTGTTGACAGAATGACCTGAGCAGGCTTGACTGGTAGGATTTTTCTCATTCAGAAAGTTCTTTCTGTGGTGGTGTTTAACTGGTCTTGTGAGCAAGCAGCGTACTCTGCAGCATACTCTCTTTCTGCTTCCACATCTTGTATTTAAATGAGCTGCAACTGAAGTAAGAGCTGTGGCAAATGAAAAATCTTTCAAACCTGTGCTTTTTAGAAATTTTAAGCATACTTTTAGATTTACAGAGTAGGCCAAAAATGTTGTGGAGAAAACTGCAAAGGTGGTGTTAATATTGAGTAGGCCTGCAGGATGCAGTCCGTCTGGGGGGTGACTAGGTTAGTACAGCACTGACATGATTAGTCTTGTCACAACATCTATTCTGTTCCTTTGTACCCACTCTGTGTTCTCTCCTTACATGCATACCTGGTGGGTCTTTGTGCTGAGTCAGACTGGTGTTCATACCCTTTGCTTGCTGCAGGAGAACTTGCTGGTCCAGTAAGGGGATTGTGAAAGAGGGACAGTCTCCTGCCAGAAAGCGGGCAGGGTGTGGAAGAAGCTAATGCATTAGATGGGAGTGTATGTATCTTTCTAGCCACACAAGTAATTGTGGACCATAGCTTGTGTTCTTAGGCATCTTCTGATTAATGCATGCTTGTAGCATTGTGTGCCAAAGCAACGTAGCTGGTCATAGCAGACATGTTGATGTGATGAGCTGTGGTTTGAACAGAGGGTGTGTTGGTTAAACCAGTTAGGATGTTGACAGTAATTTGAAATCCTTGATGTGGCAAAATTTAAACTGGCAAGCAACCTCATCTTCAAAAAGCAATGTCTGGCTTACTCATGACAGTTCAAGGACAGGCTTTGTTTTGTCTTTTTATAGCAACAATCAGTTGCTTCAATTAAACTGTCAAGGAGCAGCAGTTACTCAGAAGTCAGAAAAGAAGCCACAACCTTTGTAAAGAGGTCACTTATCTAGGAGAGGGTCTCTGGTTTTGGCTAGTTCAGGTATCTAGGTATCAAGAAGATCTACAAAACTTCTTTTAGGTAAGCTGATTAATTTAATTAACCAGCCCACTTCTCTGAAAATCTGTTTGAGCAGATTATTTTAGTTTGAATAATCTGTCAGAAAAATTGTAACTTGAATGTACTAGTTTAAACAATATTTTTCTGTATTACAGTAAGCTTTCAAAGTCTGCACTAAAGTGGGCAGGAAGTAAAAATGCTGTACTGCGTAGCTGCTGTTCTCTTTCAAAAATCTCATTCTGCACACTACTACAGATGTAGTTTTATGCATGTGGGAAGAGGGGCAAATAAGATGGACATCAGTTACAAATCTGGATCAGAAACTCAGACATATAGGAAAAGGTTTTTCTTTTCTTATGTTAATATGTACCAGCTTAATGTGTGTTGTGTGAGGAAGTAATAATGCAAAATTGTTGTACTCTGTACAAAATGGCTAGCAACTCCTGCAATACACTGAAAGTATTGAAAGAAATCCTAGGGACTATATCATGAATACTTAGTGTGCTGTTCTTGTCTCTAATAGTGATCATCAAGAACTTTTGAAGCAGATACAGGACACTCAAGACTCCAGAGTTCGTGAAGACCTGGAACAGGAATTGGATTGCCTTGTAAAACAAATGGAGATTAAAGGAGAACAAATATCCAACCTGAAAAAGCACCAGGCTACTGTAAGAATAGCATGTAAAGTCTCTAGCCAGTAATGTTCTTGTTGAAGGATTGCCACAACTCTGCCTCCTGTTGTCTACAGCTAAGATGTCACTGCAATGTTTTGAGCCAGGATGTTCCAGTGTGGGCAGTTGTAACTAGACTGCCAGCTCCTGTTCTTGTACCTCCAATTCCTTCATTTGATCAAGACAAAGCGCCTGCAGCTGGCAGCTAGGGACGTGTGCTAGTGGGAAAACTTCCTACCCTGTGGCCATTCTGCACTACAGAGCTGGGTTGCTCAGTGTGTCACTTCTGCTCACTGTGTTAAGAAAAACTGTTGAGATTTCATTCCTTTGTCTCCCTCTGGGAAATGAGTAAATGGAAGCTGTAATTTCTGTACAGACTGGATGAAATGTCTTTTATATTACTGATATACTGAAGCTTTTTGTTAATTAAATAGTCTGTTGACCAGAGTTTCTCCAAAAGCATAGCCAGACAAGCCTTTCAGTTTTGTTTAACCCCTAACCTATCTGCATTCTCTCAGTGTTTGGTTTAGAGCCATAGATAACAACTTCTCAGCCATACCCATATAAAATCACTCTGTAGATGCACAGCTTAACTCTTTCGTAGCATTTTGTTTTGAAACATATGATTAAAAATTTAATCCTTATTTCTGTCTGGTAGTTTTTTATGCTTCCATCTTATGATTCAGGATAAATAGATTCACCTAAGACTTTTGCTTACATAGG
Source organism: Formicarius rufipectus (assembly GCA_013399695.1). Taxonomy (NCBI): domain Eukaryota; kingdom Metazoa; phylum Chordata; class Aves; order Passeriformes; family Formicariidae; genus Formicarius; species Formicarius rufipectus. The sequence goes on from VXAU01005682.1 coordinate 56,231, forward strand.
AAACAAAAACCCTGTGTGAGGCCTTATGAAATGGGGAGATGTTACTTAATTTAAATCTGGCCTATTTTATTCACATTCATTCTCTGAGAGATTTTACCCACTGAAGAATTTTATTGTCCACCGAATTGCAAGCACAATGGTGCTTTATATCAAAGCAGAATCATCAGAGTCACATGTTAGCAATAGGGGCAAAGAACATTGACTATTGAGTCCTTGGTGCATCGCTTGGCAGTGTCAGCTGGTTTTTTAGTAAATATTGTATATTTTTGAGGATCCAACAATTATGGTGCTTTCCTTGCCTCAGAATCTTGCTGACTTCATCATCAAGTACCTAAGACAGTGGACAACAACTGCACCTTTTTTTCTTTCTTTTACATGTCTTTATGGCTGCAGCTCACTTTTTTGGGGGGATGACAAGGAGTAGCATATACAATGTGGTGCAACCTTGTTGTCATCCCTGCTTATTATCAGGGTGCTGACTTTCTGGCGAGTCATCTGTGCTCTGGTACAACGTTATCAGAGCACACCCCTTAGGGTCACGATGTAAATAGTAATGTCTGTATGATTACTGTCTGTCCTGCCCTGGTTATTGATACAGGCCATCCCTGTAACTCCTTGGCCTATGTAGTTTTGTGGGTTTTTTCTGGTGCTTTTGAACACAGTCAGTTCTATTTGTATTTTGTACAGAACAGTGTTAATATCCCTGATGCATATTTCTGCTTCTAGAACCTGTCATACTGAAAATGTCATAGTAATCTCTGTGTTTCGCCGTTAATAATATGTTCTATAATGCAATTAAAGTTAATTATTTTTAGAAATGGACTTAAAGCCTAAATTGGCATTTGGAATGCTTCCAGCCTAATTTTATCTTTGGGAAGAGACATTTTTATGCCAAGTCCAAGTCAAGACTTATTATTTGCCATTTAAATAAACATTCTTTAGCAATTAACCTTATGTATTCTGTTTTCCGTTTTTGTTAAGGAAGCTTCAAAGTAAGCTGCTTAGATACAGTAACCAATAAGAAACAGTATACATTTTAGAGGTTTATTGGATATTCTATTATTATTGTAGCACAATCTGAAGTGGAAAAAGACTGTTGTAAATATAGATTGGTAGCAGATGATACTACATCTCTCTCTCAAGCAAGCATTTTTACCTTAGGGAGTGATGAGGTTTGACAACCTATTGGGTGTGGGTGAGACTGGTTTTCTGTAATGCTTTCTGTATGGGCAAGCTCAGTTTTCTGTTACAGCAAGGCAGTTGTGCAAGATAGTAAGTTTGAACTTTTTTTTTAATGTTCCTTGGACATCTGTAGTTTGATGTTTGGTCTAAGTCCAGTAAGCTCTACAGTGGCGGATCTTCCAAGTATGTAACATGCTAATTAGGAATCTTTCTTCCTAGGTGCGGAAATTAAAGAGAAAAACTCAGAAGTTGAAGCAAGGGGCAACTCATGTCAAACTAAAGTGTGGTGGTCAAAAGGAAGCAAAGGAGGTTGCGGTCACTGTAAAGGAAAGTGTGTCTAAATCTTGTCCTGGGCAGAAAAGCAAAAGCTCTCTTCAGCTGCTAAAAGCTGTGAGGAAACTTCAGTCGTCTCTGAAAAAAGATGATGTCATCTGAGAATAACAGTTCTCAAGTTTGGTATGTTAGATGTTTTTGAAGTTGTCTGTTATCGAATAACTTTTTAGTTGCACAAATACTTTTTAAAAATAAATACAGTGTAGATAGATTTAGACTCTAAACTGTTTATTCTCTAACAGGTCCGTTTGTTCACCTCAGAATTAACTTTCATGTAGGGTAGCTATAAATCAACTGCACTTTCTTGTAATGAAATGTTCTCATGGACTAATGAAATGCTTATTTGTTAACTTGTCAAATAAAATTTTACACCTTTTTTACCCTTAAGATAGTATGCAATCTTTAGTGTCCTGTTTCCCCTGCTGCCAAGGAGATATTTAGAGCTTGCTTTTCCAGAATGACTTGGACTAGTGCTTCTGTACAAATAAAAACAGTGGCTTTTCTTTTCTCTAATAACTGAAGATTAGGATCATTGTAACTGAGGCAGAAGAAGAGGTATTGTATCTTATTTATATATATTATATATATATATACTTATTATTATTTTTACTCGGTAAGTCTTATTGATAGTGTCAGCGTTAGGGACAGCTGGGGTCTGGAAGTACCACCCATGACTTTGTTTAACCATGTTAACACAGGAGTGTTCTTGATTAAGAGCATGGAAGAGGCCACTACCAAAAGCTTGCATGCTCCTCTTCTTATCACCAGAACCTGCTTCTAGCACGGTGTACAGTGTCTGAGCTGTCATAGAGGAGAACTTGAACTGTGTACCAGTACACACTGTAGAGTTTGTGTACTTAGACAAATGTGAGATGGGTCTTTATGCTAATTATGAGTCTATTCTTTTCCACCCCCCATATGTATATGTAGTAACAAAAAGAATGGTGAATTCAGATCAACATTGGTTATTTAGTTGCCGTTAAAGTTTCTGACACTGAATTTCCCAAATGTTTGCATATATTGGAAAAAAACTCAGCTTCCTCCAGATAATGGAAGTTCTGCAGCAGATCTGTTGTGTAAAGAGAATGCAGTGGTTTTTTCAAGCCCATAAGCAGGTAACAATAAAAATTGAAGGCATACTCTGTTGTCAAGGGTTTTGAATAAAGGCTGGTAATGGGGTATGGTCCTAATGGAAAGATGAGTCTTTGAATTGTTAAGTTTTACTCTGGCACCCTTCAAGGCAAAGGATTAGTGAAAATTTAATGTCATTTAAATTTAGAATAGACCGTTACAGTATTTGACAGGAATTACGTGTATGAGCTTTTCTCTGAGAGAGTGTGTGTGCGTGTGTGTGTGTGCGTGTGTGTGTGTGCATGTGTGTGTGTGTGTGCGTGTGTGTGTGTGCGTGTGTGTGCGTGTGTGTGTGTGTGTGCGCGTGTGTGTGGTTTATATGCCCTAAATGTATTTATCAGGACCATAGAAGACCAGACTGTTCAGGTGATACTCAGGGACGGGTCTCCTCCACTCTGTTAAATTGCACAGACATCCTCCTTACTTAGGGATTATTTCTGGCTTAGACAAGCACATTTTATGCTTAAAAACACTTAGACAAAATTCTAAGAATGGTATTTTCCTGGTGTAGATAGCAATTCTGAGTTCAGTTTATGCATTTCTGGACACTGGAATCACTGATACTGGCAGGGATATGGTATATAAATCACCTGCTCTCTCTGCGCCTTGACCTACCATTTTTGTTAACTATATGTTAATCCTGGGAAGAGGGGGCTGGAGAAGACCCTGACTCCCCTCTTGGAGAGGGTCCATGGTGTAGGACTGCAACGTTGGGCCTGTCAACTAAGTACTGGATAGGGCAGTGCTTAAATGAGGGCAGCATTGAATAGTCAGTCTTCAAAACACATGTGCTGACAGGGCCTGACAGTCCCAGAATAAAACTGCTGTGTTTGCCCTTCTGTGGGGTGAGTGGCTGGAGGGAAAGGGAAACGGTTGAACTTGGTCCTGCTGGCAGCTGGATTTCTCATCTCTGCCTGCTTCAGAGTGGAACCAGGAGCCCAAAAAGCTGTCTTGCTCAGACCCAGGAGCTGGGATTTGAGGGGGAAAAATAAGAATGGATGTTTGTGAGCCTTACATTGGTTGACAGGGGTAAATCACTTGTATTTCACTCCCATATATTTAATTAAATTTTAAATTTTTTTTGCTATTTTTTTCTGAAGCTTTTGTTTCTCTAGCACATGTGTTTTCATGCACTAAAGCAAAGCAGATGCATTTCAGAATGGACTGAGAGATTCAAACCAGATACAAGGGAATTGTATCCCAAAACAGTTTTCTTGCTTGAAGAAAGGCAGAAAATTTGTTTTCAGATTATATATTGGGAGGGTAGAGTAGGAGGTCCATGTACGTATTTATTTCTTAGCATATTCACAGTCATGTAAAATAAGTCTTCAAAGAAATATACAGCAGTGAATAATTCTCTAGAACCTGCAGGGGTGAAGTTAAACCAGTGCACAACTGTGGCAAAGTTCAGCTCCATGAGAATTAGGCAGATCACAGTGAATTTTGGTGAGCTCTGAATGCTTCATATCTTTATGTTCCAAAAATGTTCTGGCCTACAACTCCATAGACGTACATGTGGAGAAAGCACAGTGGTCAGAGCAGGGTTCTTCACAAGAACAATATGTTTTTGGCTTAATAAGTGCTTACTCTACTCTTTTACAAGTCCTTGTTTTGATTTATATCCTGTATGTTTTTGTTTGTCTTCTGAGGTGAAACTGTATGTTTGTTTTTTATTAATCTTTTGGATCCAGCTATACAGGGCAGCAGACAAAAACACACAGTGATCCCAGAAAAAAGTAATTGGTTTATTTACTCCAAATCTGGGTTGTTTTACGCTGAGTTAGGCAAAATTGCCACAACATGTTCTGTTGGTATTTGAATCTAGGGTCATATTTTATGGCTGGACATTAAGGAAATTAGACAAAAACTGTAGGTCAAACAGTGTAATTAACAAAACGGATCAGCAAATTGTATCCAACAACAGTTCACTTTCCTGCTACTAATGAAATATACTAGCAAAATTTAATGGTTTGTTACTTAAGCCTGCTGGAAAGACTTTGTCCTAGTACAGAAGGTATTCAGTTTGAGCATATGTGTTAAAATATTCTAACCAGCAAAGCTGGAGGTTGGACATAGCTATAATCCAGAGTGTTCTGGGAATAGAAGCTGGCAAAAACACTCAGAGCAAAATAATCAGGGCAGGATCTTGCTGGGATTTGGATACAGGCTAATGTAACTAAGTGCAGATGTTTATGTGGACCAAAAAACATTCCCAGAATAAGAATACTGTACAAACACATGATGATTTTATAGCAGGAAAAAAAGCCAAGGAAGTGGGGATAATAAAACAAGGTCAGATGAATCTTATCCCAAATGCCTGGCTCTCTCTTCTGAATACAAAGGGGGTCTGGGGTGAGAGATGAACTTAAATTAAGGTATTTATATTGTGCAAGGAGTTTGGTTAGGTAATTTCTGATAGGATGTGGAACTCTTTTCCCTGATTTCTGGGGTTCCTGAGTAAGCTCTTCAAAATCCAGCATCACTGGGTAAGTCCTCGGCTACTGACAGTCTGGAAATTCTGTGCATTGCCCTGCATACAACCATTTTCCCTCCTGTTTTTGCATCAACCTCTTGTGCACTGGTCCAAATGTGGGTGCCTGTCCTGCAAACAGGCTGTGTAACTTCCCCATAATGAGTAGTCTCACTAATCTGAAACAAGGATATCAGGGTCTCAGTGCTGTGTCATTTGGGAAGACACAGTATTTATTTATTTGTGAAGGATTTTATTTTGTTGGTACTTAAGGTGATTTCGTTTTGCAACTTGTATTTATGGGCATGTTTGCTCTTTTGCCTGAAGTTTTTCTTTATGCCCAGAAATGGTAATTTATATTCCCACTGCATCCCTCTGCTACCCTAAGTTTACTTCCATGTTCTCAAATAGCTGAGGTAAATAATTTACATTAGTTTTATAGGCATATCTGAATTATTTTTATCTGAACTCCACTTGGCATAGTAGCATAATTTCTCTTAATTCCTTCTTATTTGTACAGCTGAAGAACTGCCTGCTCTTTATTTTCCTTCGCAATTTTCAATTTGGCTGATATTTCTTGATATAGTTTTGAATTTCCCTGACTTTTGGGTTAGCTCCACTACAGTTGCTTTCATCCTTTTCCCCCTGCTTTTATTGTTGAGCCCAAGTTCCATTTAACATTTTATCATTGATTTAAAGATTCTTCAGCTTCTCTAATATCAAAATCCTTGAAGTACTGGATGCTTTTGAGTTTTCTAATAGCGTTTATTAATTTCTGTAAATTAGATTGGTTTGGATGTTAGCACTTTACATTCAGGTCTAGTTTTGTTCTTCCATTCCAACCCAGGTTATGATGGCTTCTCTAAATGTTCTCCTCACTTACCAAAATTATCTGGAGTATCATCTAGGTTCAGGGGCCAACTGAAGGCATTTGTAGAGCATAGCAGATTATTTTTTTTTTTGGCCTAATCTAGTAGAAATCTTGATCTTCATTTGACAAAGTAAGTACTGCACATAAATCCCCTTTGACCTGTGAATGGTACTACTCAGTCATAAATGTTAATTTATTAAAATACCAGACCATCTCATTATCTTTAGCATAAAATCAGTTTTTCAAAAGCATCTCATATCCTGTTGCCAAGGTGTGTTGTTATCCTACCTTGTTTATATTATGCTTATAGTGTCAGATTTCATGTCTTATAATGTTAGTTCAAACTCTCACATAGGCATCTCTATTGATTACAAATGAACTAGCCTCCTCTTACCCTTTGCTTCCAAGAAACACCAAATCTTTCTGCAATCACTTGCTTTTTCCCTTAAAAGCAATTTTTTTTCTTTCTTTTTGATTGTGCCCCCCACTAAAAAGTGAATAGAATAATTCAGGTGTTGGGAAGAGAGCAAGACTACTTTAGAAATTATCACAAACCAAATGTTTCTCATTAGAACTGAGTGGATTTAGTGTAAGTGGATTATTTGCAAGTACCACGTTTGTTAAAAAGTGACGTTTCTTACAAATTCTTTCATTCCTTTTATTCTGGTCAACTTTAAATAGTATCAGGAGAGAAAAATGGGGAGAAAATTGATTTTGAATGTCAGCATATTTGGTTTTGGAAAAAATTAAAGCAAAAATTATGATTCTTCTTGTGTAAAATGTTTTATTCAACACATCACATTTAATGTTTCATTATCTGCACTTTCTGAGGTGTAATTAAGAAACTAGGTGAAGGACGGAGAAGATGACGTTTTTCAGTTGAATGCTGGAGACCCAGAACAGTTTTTCTCCTGTTTTCCTCAGTCTGGCAATCAAACTGAGAAAAATCACATTCACACAGTTCTGTTCCTGATATTAAAAGAAAGGTCTTCTTGTTAAAGGAGATGCTGAATAAACAATTACTTAATGAAATTGACATATGTTATATATTGTCTATATAGCAGTGGGGATTTCTACTTTTTGCATGCACAATTTTCCAGGTCCAGAGTTCACAACTAATTTCCTTTTGAGAAAGTAGCTGCTGCTTGACTGCTTTGTCTTTTAGTCTGCCAAACTTAAATAGGCAAAATGGATGCAGTATACATCCTTCTACTGAGAAGATCTAGCAACTGGAATAAGAACTAGTAGCACAGCTGGCAGAGCTGAAGGCAGAAGTAGGAGACAATGAGGGATGCCCTTCTAGGCCATACAGGTAGTAAGAATTTTCTGGAGAACGAAGGAGAAAATGAAATTATATCAATGTGTTGTACCTTCTTGAGGGTTTTTTTTTCAGTTGTGATACAAAAGCTGTGTCTATTAACTGTTCAATTTTGAGACCTGAATACATACGTGAGAGCCAGGAATACCAGCTTTTTCATTGTGCGTTTACCAGAGAATTGTGACTGAAACAGAAAGGAATGTCAGAACAGAAACTAAATTGATTTCATGGTGTATATTGTAAGCAAAACTTTAGATCTCCCTAGCATGTTGTGTCCTTCTTACAGTGAAGAGAAAGCAGCTTCAAACACAATACTGCAGTATATAAACACAGTGGTCACATATATGGCAGTGGCTTTTACTTTCCTCAGTGGTGATGAGATGCAAACTGTGACAGTGTACCCAAGTTTGGCACTATGCTTCAAGGAAGCTGTAGACTACCTGGAGAGTATGTGGAGGAAAACAGAGGAGAAGAACACTTGACTAGGACACTTGAGACAAAAAGGAAAGAAGCTGGATTTATTTGTTCACTAGAGAGACATATCTCTATTTCCTTTAGATTATAAATTGTAAGACACATGAGAGATTGCTGTAAAAGGTAAGAAATAGGCTTTTGTTTACATTTAATAAAATAATAGTGGGCTAAAATTCAAGCTTTTCAAAGACTGTGTAAGCTAAACACTGATCTCTAGATTTGGAGGTTGCTGACCATCTCTAATGACCATCCATCTTTAAGAACTGGATAAATAAATATGTTTAAGCAAGAGATTTAATTTTTCCTCCCTTAGAGCAGTGAAAGTGGTAGACGATCATAAAATCCCTCCTGGTCCTACCTGTTTAGGGCTCTGAAGTGTTCCATCGGAGTTTGCCATGTATTGCTGTTTGACACAACTTAGAAACCCTTTTTTTAATGGTCCCATATTTCACCTGTTTTTAATTTTCATGGTTTTGTTTTATTCAAATGCATAAAAATTATGTGATGTATGCTTCCAGTAAGTATATTTATCATAGAATCTTAGAATATCTCAAGTTGGAAGTGAGCTGTAAGAATTATTGAGTTCAGTTCCCTGCTCCTCTCAGGCCTGCCTAGAGCTAAACCATATGAGCATCATCCAGTTGCTCCTTGAACTCTGTCAGACTTGGTGCTGTGACCATTTCCCTGGTAGCCTGGTCCAGTGACTGACCACCCTCTGGACATTTTCCTAATGTCCAATGTGATACACAGGAATTAAAAAACAGTTATCCTCCAAAAGTTTCCTCAGCTCCCCCTTCTGTGACATGGGCATGCTAAAAAGGTGACTAAATTATGAAGGATACTTGTCAAGGAACTCCACTGCATAGCTGTGCGTTGTAATATGTGGTCATAGGATAGACAAGCATTCAGATGGACTTTTTGAGGGCTCTGAGGTGAAAGAAAAGAGTTTGCAAAAAAAAGTCTGTTAGTTAAATAAATTCTGCTGCTTTAAAATAGTCTTTTCATACCTTTAAATTTTCTTACTCTTAAAGTCACCATGGCAGGTTTTTTTTTAGTCCCGATCTAGTAGAAATCTTGATCTTCATTTGACAAGATTCACCATCTGAGCTGTGTTGTGCCTGAAAAATGTTTGGTTTATAGTCACTTGTATGTATCATCCTGCTGAACCTATTTTTCCCCTTGCAGTTCTATTGAAATTCCAAAGGATGCATCTTGTTTCAGAGAAGAAAGGAAGGTAATCCTGAAGAAAGACTTATACATAGAAAGTTAAAATCTCTTTGCTCTTTACCAAGAAGTAACTGAAAATTAAAACCAGAGAAGATGGTATGTTTTTTGGAATCTGGATCCATAAAGACAGAATGGGAAGGGTGGTAATGCTGTTTGCACAGTAGCAACACAGCATAACCCTTTTTTTATTTGAATAATAATGTGACCCTGGCTCTGCAGCATTTATGTGACAACTCTCAAGTAAATTCAAAACCTAATAATTATTCTGTATTTACCACTTTTTTAGAATTTCTTTGTATCCTGAAAAAGAGATAAATTCAATGCTGCTCCTCTTGCAGGTGTCAGAAGCAAATCCCCTTGTTATGCAGGGTGCTGTCGTGCAGAGGGAGGTAGAGAGCTGGGAATAACCCGGAGAAGGGAGCACGCCAGTAGCAAGCTTGCCTCTGCTGCTGCCTCGGGTAGGGCTTCCACTTACTGCAAGGACCCAGGAGCTTCCTGTGGCCCAGGAGGTTGCACTGTGCACATTTGACAAGAAAACGGGCATGAAACTCCCTCCTGAAAATCCGCATGAAAATGTCAGTGGTTGCGGTTCTCTTGTATTATATGAAAATATTCTCTTCTTTCCTTTAAGGACAGGAATCCAACTGGCCCGGAGAAGGTTTTCCCAGTTCACTTATGGTTTTGTGCTGTTCTAGTACATCTGTGTTCCGGGTTGTTTTTATTTTAATTTTTGAAGTGGAATTCAGATTTGACGGTTCAGTGAACTGAATTCTGCCATTTTCCTTTTACTAACTACAGGATTTTTAATACCTGTAATACCTCCACTGGGTTGGCTTAGAGAAAGTACATTCAAAAATAACTCTACTAGCACAATGGTCTTTGGTGGCTGATTAGTTGTTGTTCCGATGTTACTCTCCAATGCTAATGATGATCCATATACTGTTTAAGTTTCCTATGATGTCAAGCTGCTCTTGTTTACAAGTGTGTGATTTGCTAGTTATTTCTGATTTTATGCATGTTTTTTGCAGACGGAATTACTCAGCTAATGCACAGTAACTATTTGCACATCTAAGATGGAAGATATTTTGTATGCACAGCAGTGTTACTGGGCAGTTTTATCCCCTCTGTCAGGAGGGAACAACCAAACCTAGGGCCCAGCATGTGTACATCTAGCACAGCAGCTGTTCATAAAAAACAATGTGTCAGCAACGGCTTCTTTTCCATCCAAATAAAAAGCTATTAATATTAAGGGTGATTTGTGTCTAGACTTTCACTCTCAGCTATCTGCTTATGGTCAGAAAAAATCACTGTTGGGACTGAAATTCGCTCTTCCTCACTATGTTGGAAATACCATTTGTAAGCATTTAAATAGGAAATAAACCTGTGAGATTCCTCTCAAGCTAGGATTCCTCATGCAGTGGGAATGCAATGGCCTTCCAGCTAATACAGGAAGAAGCTGCAGAAATGCAAAACTGACAGTCTCTCTGTTATATACATAAACAAAAGCAAATTAGTCACATACACAACATTCAGAGTGCTGCAAGACTTTCAGTGGCAAGGAAAAGTTTCCTGATAGGAAAGAAAAATCTGGTGAATACAGTGATACAGGAAGATCTGGTGATTTGCACCTGCTGCTTATAGTGTGTCATCTGCAGTCTCTGAAAGTAGCTTTTCCCAGGTAAGATGAGCATTTTTTGAATAGTGAAGTATAATTTTGAAGAATCCAAGTCTTGGATAAGAAAATAAACAGTGGAAGATCAAATTCAATGTAAGAAATCTAGAGGTTTGCAGGTAATGAATGGCATACATGTGACTTTCAATTCTTCTAGCAGATTGATCTTTCTAGAAAGGAAATATTGCAATGATAAAAATTAATTTAGTTAAGTGGAATAACTAGTTCCTTGCATGCAGTGTAGATAACCTTGAGCTGCTTGGACTTGAGGAGATCCAGGATGAGAAGGTGAAAACTTGGAGATACTTTTTTCTGTGTTATCACTTGGATGGTATTTTGGTAGGATAGGATAATGTCAGGGACCGAGACATCTCAAATCTGCAGACTGGAGGAGTATTTGTTTAAGCATCACTTTTTGGAAATAAATTTGAATACTTATTTTATCTAATTTCTTCAATGTTTTTACTAGTGCTACAAGTCATTGACAGTGAATAAACTTCTGGAATTACATACAATTGATAAGTACTGTTTGGTTTTTTCTTGTTACTAAATTTGCTGCTGAACAGTTTTTATGCTTTCTAAATTACTAAGAATAATAACTGATATGTTCTTAACTCTAGATTCTCCAGCATTTGCCTATTTCTCATAGAATGAATGTGACTCGTGAGAAATGTCCTGATGTGATCCAAAACAACTGAGAAAAATTAAGAAGCACTTTTGATAAGAATTCAGATATTTTTAATACTGATGTGTTTCCCCATTCAAGAAATGGTGAGAAATTATCAGCTTTTCTTTAAAACCACAGTCCTCCATCTTATTTGTTGATAAGCATTTTCTGAGAAAGGTCAACAGTGCAAATGTTGCCATCCTTGGTTTGTATGCTTAAGAAAACTGGAGTGTGGTTTTTAAAGTCAGCAAGAATCCTGGAAATCGGATGTTCAAATTCCAAAGTCTGGAGCCCTGAATCTGCAGCAGTTGCTCCTCTGGCCTTACTGTGCCCTGGGCTGTAGAAATAGACAGTTCAGAAGTATGTTTGTGGGACCAGCTTGGTGGAAAATCCATGGTGTTGTCCCAATTATGCCAATCCCTGAAACTCACCCTTCCAATTTTCTGCAAGAATGTTATTTAAAATATTTCTGTGGGTGGCCTGTTTCTGGAGAAATTAAGTGAAGAAATCTATTGTTTAAAGACTTATACTAAAGTGTCTCTAGGAGAATCTGCTTGTGGTTATTTTCACGTTTTCTTTCCATTTGAAGGAAGAGAGTGATGCTGTTTATGGTGAGTTACCTGTGTGAGTGGTAGTTAGCAAGCAAGGCAGCAGTCCTGTTGCAGAGTGCTTAAATTCTATGATTTAACACATGCTGTTACAGAGTGGTAATGGTGTGGAATTGTAGGAGCTCGTGGGATTATTATCTTTGAAAAAGCACGATCCCTCTCTCCTGGTGGGGCACTCCTCCTTGCAGGTGAGGAGTGGGCTGGCCAGGGTGGAGGCATGTCTCCTTTCTCCACTGAAAACCTTTACCACAAGAAATGTACCTGTGAGTCTGCACAGAAGGAGAAGACATAGGTCTTGGCTGGAGTGACACTGCCCAGCTAGTGAGGACTGAGAACAGTGCAAATTTACCTGGGACAGATAAGGGGCCTTTAGTCCCTAGTTAGTGGCCTGAGCTCTAACTGGTCCAACTGGCTGTGCTGGTGCAGCCCTCTTTCACTCCATGGGCCCAAAGGTGTCCTGTGATGGGGAGATGGCAGCACTGCCCCTGGAATACAGGCTACCAGTGCAGGAAGAGGGGAGTTGAATTCCTTTTCCAAATGATGCCTCTTGAACCTGCCACATTTCTCTCATATGATCAGGATAGGAGAAGGAAGGATGATCATTATTTCTCTCATATGATCAGGATAGGAGAAGGAAGGATGATCATTGATCTTGGATACAGTGGGTTAATAACGTACAGAGAAAGACCTACAACATTACAAAGTTCTCCTGACCCATTCCGTGGAGTAGAGCCCGATTTGCTTATTAAAAGCAAATCAGACGTGCTCTAGCTCATTTGGATATTCAGTATCTGGTTATCTAATATTTGAGGAACAGTATCGTATTATCATCATAAGCTTCATTCATCTGCTTTCTAGATCAGAGTGTCGTAGATGAAACAGCAGAATGATTAGAAGAGACATTGAAAAACAAAGCAGAAATAAAGCATGGAATAGAAACACAGATGGCTCTGTATTGATGAAACCATGAGATAAAAATTCACTCGCGTGTAGTTCCACTAAACCCCAGGAGTTTTGCTGAATTTTATCAAAATCTAACTTGCCTGTTAGGATCTTTGTGTGTATCAGCAGTACTCACCAATACTGGGTAAAGGAGAATCAGCTGACGCCTATTTAGTCTTTCAAAACTCTTTGGAAAAGTAGGAGTCAAAAAGTGCTGCTGTTTGTTATGGTTTGGCCTAAAACAAAAAACGAGCCAGCCAAACAAACAAACTCCCAGTGTTAAATATACCTGCCAAAGAGCTGGAAAAATGGAAGAAAATATGGCAAACTTTGCAGAAACACAGTAATTTTGGCTCTTCAATGATAAAGGAATACTGGTATCCCTCAAAACCATGAGCAAGCCTGAGGTGATGCGAAGAAGAAGGAGAAAACATTTCAGTTCTTCTAAAAATGTGTGCTATGTTGCCAACAGACTCTCCAACACTGATACAAGGCCAAACTCAGCCATTCCTAGCACACCCTTGTTTCAGAAGTTGGCGATAGCAGCATCATGCCAGAATCAGATACCAAAGGAGTGAGAACTCTCAAATAGTAACATACTTGAAGTTCTTAAAGCATGTGAAGATTTGGGAGGGGTTTGTGTGAGAAGAATGTTGCATACTCCTGAGTCAGGACTCTGTTCAGGCTGAAGCATTTGTTACCTGCTGTCCTTTCCGTGCTAAAAGATAGGTACTCCTCCAAGGACCATGGAGGTGCCTCATCCTGCAACAGCTGTTTATCTTTTAGGGTCTGGCAGAAGGCCCTTTCTTAAAAGAGATATGAAAATAATAAAAATCCATCCAACGTGGATTCCCCCTGACATCACAGTCCATTCTCTGACATGCTTCAGCTTCAGGATAAACAAAAAAAAAACAAAAAAAAAAAGAAAAAGGCTATTACATCATTGTGTGGATGCAAAACAAGGGGTACTGATGGCATTATTTACAGACATCTTGCACACATGTTGCTTAAAGTATGGATGTTCTCCAGCTGGTCTGATTATGGCTTTTTGCAGAATCCTGCTACAGGCACACAGGGCTTTGCTTTGCCCTGGCAGAGCACTGAAACCAAGGAGCTTAAAACTCGGCTCTAATTTCTGATTTCTCACTTTGGTACTGAATATAACCTTAAAAATCTCAGTACCTCAAGCTGCTGAGATAGAGCTCTTTTCACTGATACACTGAAATATACTTCTCAATGCTAAAACACTACAAAAAAAAAAAAGGGGGGGGGAGGTGAGGGAGGGAATGAATTCTAAAAGCATGGAAGAAAGTTCCATTTACAGGCCAGTGTTTTGCATCACAAAAAAATGAGACTGTGGCTCTTTTGCTCTTGATAGGAAGTAGAAGAAAGGTTCTAGTAATGGCTAACATCCATATTTTCGGTATCATGGCTCTGAGGCTGTACCTTTGTTCTCTTAGTTCTCACTCTTTTTTGTGTGTCCTGAGCATTTTCTCCAGTTTTCCTGCCCTTGTTTGGCGTCTGCCTGAGCTGTGGTACTTCCACTAGAGGTCGGCTGCAACACACCATCGCCCAGGACCTCGGCAGCTTCCACAGCGCAGGGGCCACCAGAAGGGAAACTCTCGGTTTCGTTTTTTCTGTCATCTGAAAGGTAAAACAACTTGAAAATCTCCATCCTGTGTCAGGGTCCAAAAGAGATGTGTAACTGTTAAACAGAAATAACCTACTGCTTTTAAATGCATGGCTTGCCTTACAATCTGCACTTTGAATGAGCCCAGATGGTCAGCTAAAAAGGACAAAGGTTTGGTTGCATAAATTGGTCTATAAGCCTTTCCTCAAATTAACATTTGACTAGTCCAGCTGAACTCACTGAGCTATCAGAGATAAGCGCAGGCAGAGATGTTTACACACCTATGCAATGATGTACATCACCTTCATTGTAGGTTGGCAATGGCTTCTTATTTTTTGAACAAGATTGTCAAAGTACATCTTCTAGGCTAATGCTTTACCTAACAACGCCAGTGATAAGAAATTTACTGTTGACTTTGATTGAAGGACAGACGGTGGTTTTGAAAATACTGGTCTTTTTTGGAGGCACCGTAATTAATAGCCAAGAGTTTCGTTGTGTCTGCTGGAAAAGAAGGAAAACACAGGACCTGAATGTCTCCTTATTTCTTTTACGACTTTATTTTAATTTTTTTTTGTAGATGATATTCAGTATTACTTTGCTATAGGATTTCACATCCACCTTAGGAAATTCATAACAGTACCATCTCCTTTTGTGCTTTAGGTTCTCCAAAAATTCAAAAGCATCTTCTGTGAACAGCAGAGAATGACAGTATTTCCCATTTATGATGCAGAGGTTTCCCAGTGAGAGATCTGAAAAATGCTAGCTTCAGCTAGGGCTTTGAAAAAGAGAGACAACTGAGTCCCATATTTAAAGGTAATGATGAGGAACTTTATTTTTTCATGTAGTGTTGGTCCTAAGCAGTCTTCAGGATGTACATTTCAGCAGTTAAAGTCTAAAATGTTTCTTTTGACAAATGGAGTGAATTTTTTGTAATGATTCAGGCCTTATCAAACTGCAATATTTCTGTATAGTCCAGAGCCCCTATTCATATCTGTTGAAATTGCAAAGTGAATGTATTGTATTTTCTTTACTAAATATTGCCTCCTATATAAAAAACATGTTGCAATATTCGTAAGTTTTGTGGTTACTTTTATGTCAACTAGTTTAAGCTTAAAGTAGATCCCTGGAAGCAAAAGCTTTTGATGAAACTGAAACAATGCAAAAAAGATGAGCTGATGGATCTTCATTCAAAATCTCTGAAGTTAATATGGCTTAGAGTGATTTAATTTAAAGTTATTTTAATTTATTTATTGGACTCTTCCAGGGAAACTGAAATCTCTAGAGAAAGGTTGCTTCAGGTTTATATATCAGGTATTTATGCCTGCATTCATTATAGACCCATTACTAAGGTGTTACAGAGATATATCCCTCCTTTTTCTCAGTTCAGCAGTTTCAAAAGGCAGCTTGAACACTGACATACGTATTCAAAAACTGTGAAGTTCACATAAGTCAGGTCAAAATCAGGCCTGGAATTTGTGTCAAAGGGATTGCTCAAAGCAGCCTTTTTTAATGTGACCAAAGTTCAGACCTGTGCTGAAAAGACAAGGAGAGATGCTCCAAAGTGAGGTACAAGTCGGTAGGGCACAATGTGCCCCCAGGTAGCGGTTACTGAGTGTCTCTATTTTGATCCTAGCTTCACAAGTTCTCTTGATTTGAGTGATGCCATTTTTGGACATTTTGAGGATGTGCTGCAGGACAGCTCTGTCTAGGCTGCCTGCCTCCCAGCCTCCTTGGAAAAATATCAATGTGTGTTCACAGATGAGATCTGTTTTGCATCCACATTGAGGCTGAAGCACCTCTAACACCTCCCATTCATTTGTCCTAATTGCATCTTATTCACTGCATGTCCCCTGCAATGCTGACCTGCATCTGCCCGGTAAGCTCTGCTCATTCAACCCTGCTGCAGATGCACGAAGGAACTGCGGGCTGTGCTGGACTGTCAGATGCGCTGGGGTCTTGACACATTTTTCCAGTGAATTTTGAGCAGGTCTGGTATCTTCATCTGTAAAACTGGTATAACAGGAGTGCTCTTCCTCTGAAAGATGACTAAAACTAATGCAATTGAGATGGTGAACAGCTACTGTAGGACTGGATCCATATAAATATCTCGTTCAGTAACACCGATCTGGCAGTCAGAGGATGAGGTTACTGCTTAGTGCCCGGGTGAGCCTGAAGCACTGTGAAAAATAAGAACGCCTTGTTGTTAACCTTCCAGTTTTACACAGGAACCAGAAATAAATACCTTCTCTGAAACTGTCGGGAGTCATGCCCCTATGTGCCCTCTTCTATCATTAATCACATACCTGACAAATGGAAAGTCCTTGGTGTGCTGTCTCTTTCTTTAGTACTTGGGTGGTGTTGGGTCCACCAGAGCAGCCTAAGCCATGTCTCGAGCTGTTTCAGCCCTGAAATGTCACTGAGCTCCTTTGTTTTCTCTTGATGCAGTAAAAACTGACTTCTCTAATTTAAAAATTGGCACTGGATAGTAAACTTTGGTTTGGGATTGTAATTCTGTCAGGCTGACCTTCAAAATTCAGCAGTTGGTACTGAACTTTCAGTTTGGGATTAGTGATTAATGTCTGATCTCTGAGTAGTAGACTTTGGACCCCAAAATAATAGATGGTAACTACTGTAAACCCAAGAAGCCAAACCTTAACAAAGGTTAATCGAAGTTGCATCTGGGCCATTGATGATCATTTAGAGGCTGGGTGAGGACTGACAGTGGGGGGGGATACCTCGATGGACCAGCACAACAGAGCACGACTAAAGACAAGGGGTGAATAGTTCAAGGAGGATGACTATCTAAGAAGACCACCAAGTAGGGGAGAAAGAAGATCACCGCATCAGCCAGTGTTGCTCAATCGAAGGAGTCATCTATCTCATGCATAATGTATAAGATTCTAATTAGAGCAGAGCATAAAGAGCTGCAAACTCGGCAGTTCAGTGCAGTGTGTTAGGCGGAGTTCTCCCCCACGCTCGCCTGGCCCCTCAAATAAAGCGAATACCTGCTACTCAAAAAACAAAAAAGGTCTCTGAGTGATTTTTCAGGCCGGAATTCGGCATCACACTGCCCAAAGAACCACCACTTCAGTTATTCTAAATACCTCTGTCCCTTTTTAATTCTTTTTTCTCCTGTGTGAAGCGAGGTTCCATTTGCTCAACGTAAGTGATAAAGAGTCCTATGAAACTCATGTTCTTAGTACCCTTAGAATTCCTACCAATGCTTTGCTAGAATTCCTATCAACAAAATTTTATTGATGCTAATAATGGTTAAAACATGACTGTTTTTCAAATTATACTTCGGTTAGAAGTGGCAATTAAAAAAAAAACTCCTGCAAGATTACATGTGTGTTTGAAAAAATACTTTTCTACTGCTACTAGTTGTATTTAACTGGGATTTGGCACTGCTCTCTATATATTTAGTCTCCCTGGTTCCTATCTAACATTCATTATTACTTTCGTGGCTTTCAAAGCATTTGAGAGAACTCAAATTGTGTAAGTCAGAAAGTGGTTGTGTAGGCTTTACAGCTGAAGTTGGCTTCACAATATTTTAAATAATTTAATGGATTTTATTTTGATGACACTCTTAGATTAGATGTTTATGGACTTGTCAAAAAAATTATTTAGCAATGACACAGATTTTCTTTTATTATCTCTCTTTTCAGACCTTTTCCCCATGCCAGATACTTCACAAAGAAACCGTTCTTTCAAATCTTACCATAGCAGGTAATTTTTCTGGAAAGCTTGGGTGCAAGCTGTCATCACCAGCAGCAGAAGTAAAACTGGCTTTGCAGCTCACTGAGACAACAGAAAGAAGGAGGGGGAAAAAAAGATAATTCTTTTTTTTTTTTCCATGGTGACAATCACCAAGTACAATATTTTTGATTTTCATCATCTCTCACTAAGGGTGAGAGAGATAGTCCCCCCCCTCTGTAAATCTCAGGAAAAATGCACAGTTTCATATTCTTTCTTATCTGATGTGCTTCCTCCATTTTTTGTAGGAAGCAAGTCCATTTCTACATTTTCACCTTGGAGAAGGGACAGCAGAGAACTTTCCCCAATGAAAGAGGAGTGGTAAGGAGCAGCGCTGCAGAGGCTGGATGCTCTGAATTGACCTTGACTCACTGCAGGATGGGGTCTGGCACGCTGACTCATTGGCCTTGTGAATCTTTTGTCTGTGTTTGATGTCACTTGAAACAAAGTCTCAGAGAGAGTGATGAAGGATCTTCAGGAGCACGTGGTTCTTTGAAACAAGTCCTGTAAGGTTGAGTTCTACCGCTTCTTTTCATGCCTCTGGACGGCAGAGCTATGATGGTCTCTGGGAGGGGATCTGTGCCTGCACTGAGGTCCACCACATGCTCAGAAGGGTAGAAATTTTGAATAAGAGTCAGTTAATACATCTAGCAGTCAGCTTTGATAGGGGGCTTCTCTAACAGATTTTGGATACCAGTCTTCCCCTTTTTCAAAATTCAGTGTCCTGCTACTGCTGCTAAGCAGGAGCTGCCCAGCTGCAGTGTGTGGTGATGTGCCAAAGCCACGTGTGCAACGTTCTCTCCTCCTTGGTGCTCACCAGCTGCTGTGTAGCCACTGGTCCAGTGCAGCACAAGCAGCATGAGAGTGCACCTATATGAAAACAGCATGTGTATGTGCCTGTGGCAGGACTGGGGTGTGGATTTGGCCACAAGAAGTGTGCCCTGGTATTTACCGAAGGGTAATGGTATTAGGGAATGGGTTAGGATGTGTGTATGGACAAGAGGGGAGGAAGGATGGCAGCATGTTTTGGTTGCTGGAAGACATCCAGCAGCTAAGCACTTTTGGACCTGAGAGCAGATGCCTGCTTTGTGCAGGGGCAGGTGTGATAGCAAGTTCCTCCTCTCAAGGAGGAAGAGGTATCTGTGGACATTGCCTTACAGGGGCTCAAGCTGCGAGAGATCTTCGTGCTTTGGAGGGGGGAAAAAACCCAAATGGCCTCACTGGCAGAGTAGTGAAGGAGAAGTAGGATCTACTTCTCTGGTATCTAGGGAAGTTGTAGGAACTGTGTGGCAAGCTCTGTGACTAATCCTCTGAATATGCAGGTATCCCTTTGATGCAGATGGACCTTGATTCCCTATTTCTTTATTGTCCTTCTGACTCAAGAAGTCCTTCACAGCCACTGCTTCGGTAAATACAAAAGCACAGAACTGTGCTCAGAAGTTGCTGTATCTGCAGCCCAATGTTCAGCTTGTCTCACTCTGTCCATGCCTGCACCAGTGGGCCCTGGTGGCAAGGTAAGAAAGAACTAAAAAATCTCCTTCCTTTGCTGCTGTTTTTCGAAGAGGATAGGTCTCAGCTACTAGGGCTGGATGCAGCCCTAATGTTACTGAGAAGGTCTTGCATCCCTGCGCTTAGCCAGGACCAAGCTGGGCAAGAATACAGGAGCAGGGAAAAGGGAACAGGGAAAGAGAGAGAGACCATTTAGTTTGCCACCTATTTACTCTTTCCTGCTGATTAATCTGCCCCAAGCCTGATACCAACTTTGTGTTAAAAAATTTAACCACATTTTTCTGTCAGGGAAAGCTCTCACACATGTAAACATACTGAGATTCCCAGGCTGACCTAGACCAGGAAGTATTTGATTACTTAATGAAAACTTCAGGAAAAAAAGCAAACATTGGGTTGACTCATGCAAGCAACATGATGATTAATTTTTAAATAAAGAAAATAGGATTGCACTGTTCATCTTCTGTCAAGTGCACTAAGGCCTCAACTAGTTTGGGAAAGAGTACTTGTTTGGGGCCAATGCAAGGAACATGACTGATCTCAATTTTGAAACAGTCTAGTCATCAAGGTTATTGTAAAACTAGAATTAGATCCTCCACAATGAAAAAGAAAAAAAAAAAGGTGCTGTGCAGGTCTCAGTGTTTTTGAAATAAAAATTTAGCTGCTATCCAAAAATATGCTGTCACTTTTTTCCCCATGTCACTCACATTTTTCAGTCAGTATTGTCTATCTTTTTGAAGTGGAAATTTTAAGTGAAAATGCTTCATCCTATGCTTAGCCCATATGCTTATTTTTATGTGTAATAAGAGATGTACAATGAATGCTGTTGACTAGGTAAAATATATTTTAATGTTATTTGACCTCAGGTTATTTTAAGTAATAGAGATGAAAGGACCTAGTGTTTCTAAAGTTTAAGAAATTACACCTTTGGAGTCATCAAGGACAGAGAAATCAGTTCACAGATAATCTTTCATTGCAAGGATTATGTAAAGAATTCATTGCTTGACAGTTTGTCATCAAGACGTGTTTGACTTGAAGGAATTTTTGGAGGCAATACACTCATGTCAACTTGCAAATTTATAGAACTGCCAATGAGTCCAAAGTTTATACATGTCACTTCTATGAGTAGCTTTGTTAGGATGTCTCATATTGAGTCGGATAAATTTATCAAGCACAAATTTGTAAAGATACATTAATAAGATTTTCTCTAATCACAAAAAACAATGCCAAGATCAATGCTATGAAACCTTTAGCACACTGAAAAGAATTCCAGTTTATGTCATCCAAATAAATGGGGATAGAGAAGATAGAAGAATGTTTCTTATCTACTTGATTATCTGAGAAAGTTAATTGGGTAATGCCAACTAAATCACTGTCCATAATGATCCACAATTAATAAATGCTGTGTGACTCACAGTGATCTTCTCATTTACACTGATATTAATGCCAGTTAATTTCACTCATACTGGTGGAGTAACTCCTGATGCTTGCAAGAAGGCCTTGGAATGAATACCAAGGCAGGTGTAGCTGTTTTCCTGCTTGCTGCTTTTCTGTGGCTCTTCGTACTGTGGTGTTGAGTGCGCTGGAAAGGAGAAAAAAAATCCAACTCTTCAATTTAATTTTACAGAACATTAGATAGATATTTTAGTAAATGCTTGTGTTGGGGATGTTGTGTATAAGTCACAGTAAAACTTCCCCACAGCTTAATCTGATGTTTCTTCTTTGTTGCCCACAATGATTTTGGCCCATACTCATCCTGTGACCTCCTGGAACCCAGAAATCAGTTTTCTTTCATGTCTGGAAGAAAAAGGATGAACTAGGAGGTCAGACATTTTACTATCCATATCTGGGTTGATGTTTTGATGAAACAGATCTTCTGAATTTCTTTGGAAAATTTCCTTGATCTGACTATGTCCACAGTCTTATCTTTGAAATGGGGATAGCTCTTTCATACGGCCCAGGGACTTTCTAAGGATAAACCACTAAGAATTGGAAAGCAATCAAATATTGTGGAGTTATATGATGGGATAATTTCACTGTTATCTGGGTTCTGAATTTCATCCAGTATGGAATTTCCTTTCCTTTTAATTATGTTAAAATCTATGTATAAAATTGTTTAATGTACATATATATATATGTATATATTTAACAAAGTCTGAAAGAAGGAAGAGCAATGATACCATCATACTGTTTCTCTGACAAGAGCAGTAGTGGTATCCTTTTCTGTCATTCCATACTGCAGCTTTCTGTGACTGTCAGTTCTGTAGGCAGCACCAGTCTTCTTTTAGACAACAGATTCAGCCAAACTGTCTGCTTTGGAGAGGTTCAGAAATCTTCAGCAGCAAAAATGTGATTACCTTTTTCCTGTCTGGAAAAAAGTATAGTTCTACAGGCAGTTTACAGCTGCTAGAGGTAGAAGAGGGCAGAGCAACTGCTCACAGGGACCACATGGTGAGGAGAGAAACCTATTTGTCTCTTCTTTTCTTATATCACCTGAGAGTCCCTGAGCTAAAGGTAAAAAAAAATGCAACAAAAAATCTGCAGAGATCAGTGTTAATTTTTTTAAGAGGGGAGCTGTCATCCAATTGAAAATGCAACTGTCTGCTTGCTCCAGAGAGTGTGCCTGGAGGTCCTTAACTCTTTCAAGTCCATGGAGAGAAGCCTGACCATCAGTGTCACTGCCCTCTCCTTCGAGACTGGTCACCTAATTCCCTGCACAATAGACACCTCCTGTGTCTGTGCTGCAAAAGAGGCACTGGGGTTTCTGACAGGCTGAGTTCTCAGCCTTATGGTCACTACACACCAGCTGACTACAAGATGATGTACCACGTAAGTCTTCCAAAGTGTGGTCTTCACTAGGAGTACTTAATCCAATTCTCTGGATCTCTCCTTGCCAACTGTGTTGTGATCAATTGCTCAGTCATCTGAGGGATTCAGAGTAACCTGTTCCTCAGAAACACATCTTACCTAAACTGGCTGAATGCTACCAGTGGTCTGTAATAAACCTAAGAAATTTCAGTCATGTGGAAGTGCCATGTCAACAACGACCACCAGATAAATATTTACATGGATAAGTGTTGCTGGTTGTGCTTAAACTGAGACCTTTGTAAGAGTGGGACTATCGCATAGCATAGATGTTCCTGAGAAATTTGAGGCATTCTGCAATTTATGGAAAACTCCTGCTGACTTCTAAAATGTGTTGTTAGATTTAGGCAGAGTTTAGGACTTTCTGGATTGAGGGCATGTGGCTGAAGTGATACAATTTGTACTCTTGCTTCACAGATTAGAAAAATTAAGTATTAATTTAATTTCTAAGATTTACCAACCTTTGGTTCCCTAAAGTTGTGGGTTTTGTTTGGTTTTTTTTTTTTTTTGGTTTGGTTTGGTTTGGTTTTTTGTTTTTGTTTGTTTGTTTGTTTGTTTTGTGGAAAATACTGAACAGAATCAATGTCTCATGCTGACATTAGTGGTTAGTTGTGAGATATACAGTATTATGTTTTTTGAGTGTAGAACTTCCCTGCAGCACTGCTACCTAACACTCATCTCAAAGTTCTCATTTAGAGACTCTGAAGAAGTAAGGTAGCATTTTACAAGGAATTTTTTTCAAGATTTTGAACTCACCTTTATTTTCTCATTTACTAGAAACTTGTTTGTTTGTTTTCTATAGAAACACATAGAACTAAATGCACAAGGTGTGTATATAGATCATGATTCTTCCACATGGAAAAATTTTGGCTAGAACAAAAAATGAAGCAGGCTTCCTATCCTCATTTTTTGCTTATATTAAGACTTCAAACTTCTCACCCACCTCCCAGGAAAAACAAAACAAAACAAAACAAAACGAACTTTGTGTCCCTAAACATGAAAAATCCAAACTTCTTTGAAAATAAATAAACTATGTGAGAAGGACATGGAGTTGATCATATTTTTAAGGTATCTTTAGGGTTTTTTTGACAAATTTTTTTCTGAGAGACTAAGGAACACTTCCAGGTCAACTGCCCTTTTCCTTATAGGGGACTTCAACTGGCCAGAAGTTAACTGTGAGCATCACACAGCTCATCCAATCCAGACCAAAAGATTCCTAAAATACCTGGATAAACAATTTTATGGAACAGGTCTTCAGGCAGCTGACTCAGAAAGATGCTCTCCTTCATCTGCTGTTTGTCAGTAGAACAGATCTTGTGAGTGAGGTGGAGTTTGGTGGCCGTCTTGGCCACAGCAACCATTAAGTGATCAAGTTTAAAATCTCTGTTGACAAGAGCAAAATCTCAGCTCTGGACATGAGGAGAGTAGACTTCAGACTGCTCAGGGAATTAGTGAACAAGCTCCCCTGGAGAAATGTTCTTGCAGGGGCTGGGGTCCATCAGTACTTGTTCAGTTTTCAAACATCACCTCCTAAGGGCACAGGAGCAGACAATTCCCAAATATTGGAAGTCAACAGGCAAGGCAGAAGGCTGGTTTGGCTGAGCAGGGATCTTCTCTTGGAAACAAGGCAAAAAAGGAAGGTGTATGGTGTTATAGTTTCAAAATCTTTCTTGGAATTTTTGGGGTTTNGGGGTGGGCGGGGGTGATGGCAGGAGGACCTCACTTTTTCCTTGGCTAGGGAGATGGTCAGAGAGAGGTTTCCCAGTGTCCATTTTTTGCCACTGTGCCCCACACCTTTGTTCTCCATCTGCTTGGGTGCCAGCCATTGCTTGCTGAGCTGGTGGCAGCACCAGGAGAGGGTTCCTGGCTCACTCCTGACTCTGCACGTCCTGTGCAATTCTCCTGAGAGAACAATCACCACNCAAATATTGGAAGTCAACAGGCAAGGCAGAAGGCTGGTTTGGCTGAGCAGGGATCTTCTCTTGGAAACAAGGCAAAAAAGGAAGGTGTATGGTGTTATAGTTTCAAAATCTTTCTTGGAATTTTTGGGGTTTTTGTGTCCCTTGCCAGCACAGCAGTTTGGGGGTTGGGAGCCAGGACAGATGGCAAGGGGGGGGGG
>VXAU01005682.1:81068-247719 GCA_013399695.1 Formicarius rufipectus
CCCATCCCTGTGACCACCATTCCCACGAGAGCTTCAGAGCCAGCACATGTCCCTGCCCCCTGTCTTTGCCTCACTGGAGCTCCTGAGTCACCTCAGCTGCTGCCTCTCGAGGCTTCCTGCTGTCTGTGACTACAACTTCACTGAAGGGACAGAGACAGGACTTGATTTGATTGAAAGTTTTGGTTATGGTATTGCTGTTTGTTCTGCTCTGTTTTTAGTTATATGTATATATGTTTGTAGTAAAGAACTGTTACCCTTTTTTCTATATTTTCTGATTAAAGTATCTTAATTTCAAGAGTTGTGGTGGCCTGAAGAGAAGGAAGCCCCTTTCCTAGACCAGGAGGATTCCTCACTTTCCTTGATAGACATCTTGGTTTCTTTTTAAACTGAGACATGCCCAGTGGAAGGAAGGTCAAGTGACATGGGAAGAATTCAGAGATGCTCCTTGCTGCTGCAGGGAGAAAATTCATGCAGCCAAAGCTCAACTTTGAGTTGAAGCTGGCCAGAAATGTGGGGGACAATGAAAAGGGTAAAGACTTTTTTCAAATATATTAATGGCAATAGGCAGTATAGATATATCATCAGCCCATTACAGGATGAGGATGGTCACCTCACAAAGAGGGACAGAGATAAGGCAGAGGTGTTTAGCGCTTTCTATGCATCTGTCTTCAACACAAGGAGGTTTCAGTGCCCTGAGCTGGAGGACCATGACTGCAAAAGTTATCAACTCCCCATTGACCCTGAAATTGTGTGGGATCTGCTGCTCAAGCTGGATCCCTACAATCTATTTGGCCTGATGGGATTCTTCTAAGAACCCTCAAAGAGCCGGCTGATGTCATTGCAAAACCTCTCTCAATGATTTTGGAGTGGTCTTGGGAATCTGGAAGCTGACAAATCTCTGATTTTCAAGAAAGGCAAGAAGGAGGACCCTGGAAACCACAGGCCTGTCAGTCTCACTTCTGTGCGTGGTAAAGTTATGGAGAAAATTATTCTGGGAAGTACTGAAAACTACCTGAAAGACAACACAGTCACTGGTCACAGCCAGCACGGCTTTAGGAGAGAAGAGTCTTGCTTATCAAACCTGATTTCCTTCTAGGACAAGGTAACCCACCTGGTTTATCAAGGGAAGCCAGCTGGTGTAATCTTTTTGGATTTCAGTAAAGCTTTCGATGCTGTCTCTCACAGGATCCTTCTGGATAAACTGTCCAGCACATCTGGATAAACACATCATACAGTGGGTGAGAATTAGCTCATGGGTTGAGTACAAAGGGTAACAGTGAATGGAGTGACATCAGACTGGTAACCTGTCACTAGTGGGGTTCCACAGGGCTCCATCTCAGGCCCTGTGCTCTTCAGCACCTTCATAAATGACTTGGACACAAGACTGGAAGGGATACTAAGCAATTTTGCAGATGATACAAAACTGGGAGGAGCTGTTGACTTCCTCGAAGGCAGGGATGCCCTGCAGGGGGACCCTGACAAATTTGAAGGCTGAGCAATGACCTACTGAATGGAGTTCAACAAGGGGAAGTGCCAGATTCTGCACCTGGATGGGACAACCCTGGATGCACAGACAGCCTGGGGAATGCGAAAGGGACCTGGGAGTCCTGGTTGATGGCAAGCAGTGCCCTGGCAGCCAGGAGGGCCAACCCTGTCCTGGGGGGCATCAGGCAAAGCATCACCAGCTGGTCAAGGGAGGGGATTGTCCCTCTCTGCTCTGCATTGGGGCAGCTTCACCTGGAATATTGTGAGCAGTTTTGGGCATCAACTGCAATACAAGAAAGATATTAAGCTATTAGAGTGTCCAGAGAACAATGAAGAGCCTTGAGGGGAAGCTGTATGAGGAGCAGCTGAGGTCACTTGGTCTGTTCAGCCTGAAGAAGAGGAGACTGAGAGGAAACCTCATTGCAGTTACAACTTCCTCATGAGGGAAGGAGGAGAGGCAGGCACTGATCTCTTCTCTATGGGGAACAGTGACAAGATCCAGGAGAATGGCCTCAAGTTATGTCAGGGCAGGTTTTGGTTGGGTATTTTAAATATTTTCTTCACCTAGGTGAAGAAAACCACCACGGGTTGGGCAGTCACTGGAACAGGCTCCCCAGGGAAGTGGTCACAGCACCAAGCCTGACAGAGTTCAAGAAGCATTTGGACAATGTTCTCAGGCACATGGTGTGACTCTTGGGGTGTCCCGTGCAGGGCCAGGAGTTGGACTTGATGATCCTTCAGGGTCCCTTCCCACTCAACATATTCTGTGATTCTGTGATTTATGCGTTAAAAATATAACCAGTTAAAATTCCTAAATGAAAGCTACTTGGAACTAGAAAACTGTGTTTTTCTGCTAAAGAAATGTTGAACAGAGTGTTCCAGCGTCTTCAGATTTTCAAGTCAGAAGAAGTAATTTATTAACTTTTGCTTTCCAATGGGAGTTGCTAGCTTTCTGTGAAGCAGGTGTTGGGACAAAGTCTCCTTCTGAATTCTACATAGTACACCTTTATTTTCATCTCTCATTTTTCAGTATCAGAAGAAATGATGCAAAGAACAGTTTTGACCTTCTGTGTACACACCCTCTGGATCAGGAGATTAGCTATGAAGTACATCAGAGAGCCCCAACAGTGAGAGAGACATTATTGCACTGTGGGCTCTCTTTATCCTGAACTAATATGTGGCTGTGGTTATGTACTCTTGAACTTCAACTAAAGCCTAGATAAATATTTACTAATCCTATTACAGTTTATTTGGCAGTGAATTTAGAAGCTGTGGCAACAGTATTTCCTTAGCAACAATTGCTAATGTGTTTTGGTTTTATTCGTACCATATTGCACTGACTGTCCTTTAAGAACTGAAACAACAGTAAAACCATTTTACAGGCAAACTGCTTGCATATATAACATACTCACTGGCATGTGATATAAACGCAAAAATTATGGCACTGTTTCTTAAATACGTTATAATTTAATCGATGCCCAAAATTGGAGGAGTACCTGTGTAAGGAATCCCTCCTCAGTGTAAGCTGTAAGCTGTGAGCTGTGAGCCAGTGTGATGGCTCAGTACATAAAGTATCCGAAACTGAGATTCTGAGTCAGTGTTGCACCCTCCCTAGCAAACTGCTTGGGATGGAGGTGATCAGAGGTTGTGAGTTAAAATGACAGAGGGCCCTACAAACCAATGCCTTGCATTACATTGTCTCGAAACTGTTTTCTGTTCCCTTTTGAGATCCAGCTAGGAAGAAAGTAGATAAAATATATATGGATGCATAAATGCTGCCTTATAACCCAAAAGGGATTTCTTAAGTCCCAGTAAACATGAGCAGAACTAGAGGAGGAAAATCAAAACGTGCCGGCAAAAAATATCACACTAATATCCAGTTACTTGATTTGTTGCTATAGATATATATCGGGTTATAACATTTTTTTAGGGTCATAAGTAGTACTTAGAAGGCTTGGGCAGTATCTTAAAAATACCATTAAAAAAATTTTCCATGGCTATTACGCCTATACCAAGTGTTTATTTGCACTGGAAGATTAACTTCAGTAATTATACACCCAGAGACAGACCTGTAATTCTCTTTGTGGCACTCCTAGTCATGAAACAGAGTCTTTTGAATACTAACACCGCTTTTGTTGACTGTAGTACCGACTTCTTGCCTGGGGTGTTGCCAACCTAGCTAATGACTCAGTGACAAGGTAGACTATTCTCTTTTAAAGAGGCTGATGTCTTTTTTTGAAAATTAAAGTTACTGTTAAACTATTCTACTCAACAAGTGCTGATGTCACAGCAATTTGGGACGTCAAAGGGCATTCTTTAGTGCTAAAGTTCTTGTGTATGAGAGCTTATCTACAAATCTTGCAAGTGAAACTTAGCCAAGAAGGCTTTAAAAATATGTTGACTTTGAATGTCAGAATTTGGGATACTTTTTGCCAAATTTGAGCTAGATTAGAAGAAGGAAAAAAAAGTTCTACCTTAGTTCAAGAGCTAATCTTTTGCATTTTCACGACTTCTTGGTGCTTCTTTGTGAATGCATAAGACTGAAGGAAGAACTAGACACAGTAACAATTTCATACAGTTTGTCTTACTCCATGGTGGTATAAATGAAGCCACAGTGAAGGTCTTCCCTGTAAAAAAAATATTTTGGCAATATTTTATTTAGTTGTTCCCTGCTAGTGACATGTTCTGAGGCCAGGTCGACTCTTAGATTGATTACACGGAATTGCAGTCCTTTCAGAGCTGACTGCTGCTGTCTGCATGTCTCTATTTCACAGGACAAGACAACAGCGCTCAGTCCATGCAGTCTGCAGAGCTGGAAAACTATGACAACTCTCACACTAGAGAAGATGGATATCTTCTCACACAGGACCAATGAGGGGTTTACATAATATATGACTTGAATTTAGAGCACGCAAAGGAGCTTGGGAACCAGCTGCTGCTTGTGACCAGCCAGTACAATGGGAAAGATAAAAGTAAGATATCCAGAGGTCCAAAAGCCCTGTGATTGTTTGCTGTTTTCAAGGTAGGCCAATCCCATGACTTCTTGAGTGGTTGCAAGACCAAGTGCAGACTGCATTGCTGGGACTTCTCTTTGTGCTCCTAGTCAGACTCTAACTGAGCATGTGGAATTGCTTGTCACATGATGTTAATGTCACAATTTTGTACTTATTCAGGGTCACAGACATCAAAGTCACCCTGTAGGGAATAATAACACAGAAGGGACATTTACTGATGCAGCTAAGTAAGACAGTGAGCAAGCACATCTTCAAGGCACAGAAAGAGAGTCAGAAAAGAAAAATGTTAATTGATTCTAAATGTCTTTTAATTAATGTATTGGACTGCTTTTCGACTGAACCAAATCTACTTCTGACCACTTTTAAAATTTTCTCAGCTGTAAATAAGAATCTGCAAATTATTTGACATTCTAGACTTTCTTTTTTTCAGGCTTTGGTGTTTGGGGTTTTTTTTGGGATTTTTTAGGTTTTTTTTGTTTTGTTTTTAACAGTAAGGACTGAGTTAAGGAAGTCTGTATTACAGATTTCTTTAAAAGAGCAACTGTACTTCTAAATGTGTGAGGAGGAAGAAGATTGGAACTGTAGAAAGTATGAAGGAAAGGTCATTGGAATACAGTGAATAAATGGCACAAACATGTATGATATTCAGAGAACTGCATAAAATATCTTTTAAATCATTGGGATTACTTTCTGTATTGATAGGATAATGTTTTTGATGTTTTAGTAATCTTCCCTAAAACTGATTATTCTGAGAGAATGCAGGGCAGACCTGAGGATCAAGATGATCAAAAACCTTTACAAACCAGTGAATGCCTAAATACCTGCTAGGACCTCTTTTGAAGTCACTAGGAGGTTCTCATTGTGAACCTCTTTATGGAGCGTCTTTCATGTGAGCTAGAACTGTGCTACATGGCGAGGGTTCAGGAGGTAACTAATCAGTGTGTATCAACACTTGGTGAGAGGGAATGAAGATAAGGGAGCCAGACTCAGTCATCCCCACCATCAGGACCAAAGGCACTGGGCACAAACTGAAGGACATGAAATTCTGTCTGAACACAGGAAAACATTTTTTGCCTGTGAATGTGGCCAAACACTGATAAAGGTTGCCAAGGGACTGGTGGAGGTACTAAAAATCTGACTGGACAGTCCTTGGCAATTCACCCTTATGTGACCCTGCTTGGGACCAGGGGGTTGGCTCAGTGACCTCCAGAGATCCATTCCAACCTCAGCCATTCTATGATTCTGTCAACACAGGAGGCAGGCAACTGAATGAGTCTGGAATAGTAGATCTCATGTTTATAGGTCACTTAATTACCACCCTCACACAGTACTCTTGAGGACTAATCATATACAGTTTGCTCTAGTTCCTTATGTTCCTCCTAGTTATGGTTTCTTTCTGCGTGCCATGGACCCAAACATCATTTTTATGTTGACTTCTCCAGTGATCCTGGACTTCAAATTACTCTCTTGTTCAGCTTTGAAAAATAACACCAAGTCTGGAGCTGAAGAGTAGCTGCTGAAACCTCTTCTATTTACCCCAAGTCTGACTTTTAACTCTGCAGCTCCAATGTTTTCAGATTCACTCTACTTATCATTTATTGTCAAAAATAGCTCTAATTTAAACAGTATCACTAGAAAGCAAAAGCATTATTTCTTTAATGATTTCTCTTGTGCTGATAGCATTGAAGTATTTGTAGTGGTGTTTTTTCCTCCTTGTGCAGTAATTTTTAAATTATGAAGACTGTAAGCCATCTGTAAAGAAACACCCCACCTCAATCTGCTATCTGGCCTGCTACATATATATCTTAGTAAACTTAATCTTTGAGTAGTATGTGTTGCTTTTCTTTGGTCTGAGAGTGAAGGTAAAGGTATGAATTTTAGTATTTAGTTTTATTTTAATTTTAGTATTGCAAAAAATTAAGTTTCTCTTCACTTTCCTCCCCTATTTTTCATATGTTTTCTCTGGCTTTATCTCTTGATGTTCAGTCTCTCGAACTTGAACCTCTGAAAGAATATTTGCTAAAAGATCATGGAAGAGATACGTTTAAAGCAAATGGCTGGTGTGCTTGTTCTTTTCCTTGCAGAATACTCCGGGGTGCGCTAACGCTTATGGAACTTGAAATCTTTTCCTGTCCTGGGGTTCCCTGTAAGCAAAAACCACAATCCTGTGCTATAAATAAAGACAATTACCACAAGCCCTGGGGCTGTAGTCATGTGGAAATCCCTCTGATACTGACATCTGCTTGTTTTCTCCTTTTTGTGTGTCTTGGGCAATGTAACTTGTGAGCAATTCAGTGGCAGCAACAACCTTGGCTGGGCAGGTGCCTCTATGCACTATGCTGCTTGACCTCTGAACCTGTGAACCTGCTCTCTTGGAAAAAAAATGCCAGGTACAGAAGATTTTCTTGGTCTGAAAACAGTGATTTTCAATCAGTTCAGGTTGTGTAAAGTTCCTTTTCAACACTGTTTCCTGTTGTGTATACACAGAGATGCTAGAGCCAGCAACCCATATAGTCTATAAATGATTCTATATATACTGTAAATTTATATTCTTATTTGTTCCAGTTGAGAAAAAAAAAAAGATGCAATGTTTAATTGTGCAGTTTAAAATCCCAACAACAAACAAAGAAACTTAAATGTTTATTAATCAATGCATAGCATTTTTATTAACAAGGGCTGCTGCATATTCCGAGGGCTTTCCCCTTCCTCTCTCTGATTCCAGGCATGTGGCTGTATTTGCCATGGGACATGGAAGCTTACAGGGTTTCTGCCCAAACATTTCAGCCTTGAAAGATGAAGATTAGGAAGTTCAGAGGAACCGACTAAGAGGAGCCTGGAAATATAGTTCCCTCTATGGGATTTAGCAGTCTCAAGGACAATTCTCTGAGTGCCAGAAAGTGGAAAGGAGCAGATAATCCACTTCAGAAGCAGGGGGGAAAATGGCATTAATTGAGGTCGCCTTCACACACTTGAAATGTTTTGTTCTCAGTCCTGGAGTAACTGGGCAGCTCTTTAAATAGGAATGGTAGAGGGTGTTAGGGAATCTCCTGTGTACCCTTGAAGAGGCTTTTAATAGAAAACCTTTTAAACTAAAAGTTTGTAGTTTAGAAAATCTCCTAAGGCCACTCTCCCATTTTCATAGAGGAGTTTTGTGTTACAGAGCTACATAAAATACTGTCTAATTTCCCAGTTCACTAAGCTTTTGCCCTCATCCCAATAGACTTTGCTTTCCACTGATGTTTGATCATGCTACCTCTGTTAATCTGCTTTTCATTTTTATAATAGATCTTCTGTATAAGGAAACTTGCTTTATTTTTAAAAGAGAAAACTTCTAGAGAAAAATGAAATCTCTACAGCAATGATAAAGTAATTTTCTACCAAAACCATTCAAGAGTGTATTCTGGAATTGCTCTCACAACCCAGCTCTCTAGGCAGGATTAAATGTACACATGTGCTGTTGCTGGAGATCTTTTGCTTTTCGCTGAAATGGAATGGAAATGGGTCTCACTGACTTTGCTTCCCTCTGGGACAGAGTTCATGCAGAAGAATGAGGAAACAATAGCACTTTGTACAGCAGCTGAGACAGCTTAGCTTAACCAATATAAAACTTGCTAATGGCCTATTGCTCAAGCACTGCCTTAGCTTCCTCAGAACAGTTCAGGTCAGGCAGGTTCTAAATCAGAGAACTTGATACTGTTGAAGTCTACATTCTCAGCCACCGAGTTACCTACTAAGCTTTTCTGCATCTTTGTCTTCCACAGTCTTCTGGTTTCAGTATGGAGGGTAATACTAATGCTTTTTGACTTAAGTGTCAATGCAAAAGAGTCAGATCTGGATCACTGCATATTGACATTTTCGATATGTCCAGAAGGAAGAGCACTTGATGTTCATATTTTCTAATTCCCATTTGACCAAAGCGTACTACAATGTCATCTTGAGACTTCCCACATGCCACTTTGCTTGGAACATTTCTTTTTCTGACCTAAGCTGCAGATATTTGTAATTAAAACTTTTATTTAAAAAAACCTTTACAGCTATTCTTGGTAGAGGAGCCTAGGGAGGCCTTGAGTCTTAGCAGATCTTTAATTACATCTTTAATTAATTTGGAGTTTCTCAGGACTCAGGTTATAGAAGTTTGTGGAGGGCTGTCTCCTGTGGGAGGACCCCCTGCTGGAGCTGGGAAAAGCATGAGGACCCCTTCCACTGAAGAGGAAGCAGTGGCAAAGACAACATGTGATGATCCACTGGTAAGGGTAGATATAGAAAATCAGGACTGAAGTTGAGTCCAGGAAGAATGGAGGTGTGGGAGGAAGGTGGTTTTTCCTGTCCTGCTGAGGAGAGGAATGATAGAGCTGCTTGGTTGGCACCTGGCATCCAGCCATCATACTGATTGTAAAAAAATTAGGATCCAACACCTGAAAGTAAGACTATTTGAAAATGTGACTGCCCTAAGGTGAATTGATAAACAAGTAAGTCTCATGCTATTTAGATATCAAGGGAAAAATGTGATTCCTCTCCCACAACATTTATGATGGCCTTTCATGACAATACATTTGATAATTGCATCTTGCAGTGCACAGGGACATTAGTATTACCATGGGTACAGAATATCAAACAGTAATGATGAAAGTAATTCCTGAAGTTAGGCTTGCCTCAGGATAGCTGCAGTATCCTGACCTGTTGTTACCACTTTCCCTGCCCTTCGATCACAGCCTCTTGAGTGCAGCTGCCCAGATGGATGTGTGTGTGTACTGTGATTTCACATGTGGAATCCACACATTACCTGCAGTACAGACCTGCCCCACACTGCCTATCCTGCTACACTGTGTTATGCAAAGGGGTCACACAACAGCTTTCACACCCCCAGAAGCCAAGAGCTCCTTGCCTCATGCCCCTTCTTGCTTCCTTGCCTCTGTCTTAAGCCCCTTGCCCTTATTTCTCCCTCCGCAGACACTGTGATTCTGTGTTGGTTTTCTGAGGACTCATTTTCAAGTGCAGGCAGTTTTGACACGTGGGCATAACAGGCATTAGCATGTGGTTAATAAGACATGCCAGCTAACAAAAGTGAACTTCAAACATTTTCTGTTTTCATCAGCAAATGAGGCTACTTAGATGTGTTCCAACATAATTATGTATATTAAGGCTTCAGTTCTATTTTCGGATTTGATGTCTGATATCTGTTGTGTACTAAAGCCGTTGCAGTTTATTCTTGCAAATGAAGCTATTGCAAGGTTTCTTATATATATATATATATATGATTTACAGAAGCTTTGTTCAAGAGTTTTTTGTTCTTTATTTTTGGTAAGTCCTACTTTGAGGAAAATGTATTCGCTGAAATTTCGTCCTTCTTTTGGTTTGGTGTGCTCGACCCCCAGAGCTCTGGCGTGTATCTACCAGGAATTCCACAGCATCTGCAGACCTAAAACAGACAATAAAGCAAATAAGCTAGAAAAATAAGTTCTTCAGCTAACAGTTAACAAGTGGCTAACCATGGAAAAACCCCAGAAACTTTCTAGAGCTCTCAGATTCTAAAGTATGTAAGTTCCACTTTTGCTTAAGTTAGTAATAATTCTTTCAAATAGAATGCCCAAGAGTGTGGTCTTGCTAATTCAGTTACACTGGATAGTTAAAATTCTAGTTCCATGTTTCTTAATTTACTTAATTTTTGCTTAAGATTGGTGAAGATCTATTCTATCCACCTTTAAAACAAGACTTTTTCTTCCTGTGAATTAACACAGAAAAGTAGAACTTTTGACCTCATTACAGTAGAAAGTAGGCACAATCAGCCTAATGAGAGGGAAGATATGCACCACTAAAACTGATGTGAGATTACGATAAATGTCTAGAATTTACATTTGTGCGTGTGCAGTCTGCAAAGAAAAAAAAAGACTGAACATTAAAGTAAATATTGTTATAGTTGAAGCCAGTTATTACTATAATGCCCACCATTTCCTGGTATATGACTCCAAATTTGGCTGATTATAATTTTGATAAATGCTAATTATTGTGAATGAAATTACTGATGTTGGATGTTTCTAGAAGGTTGTGGGGTTTTTTTTAATTAGTCATCTTACTTGTTGCTGAGAGCAAGAAATGGAAAATAAATTGTTTTATTTGATTTCTCTACAAGATTGTAATACAGGTATGCTTTGGAGCACACATTTCAAGTTTGTGAAGGCTCATTAGCTAGTGATATGCTTTCATTCCTGCCAAGTTTGGCCAACATAAACAAAACTAAACTATGTTATTACAACATGCTCAGCAGAAAGACATCTGAAGTTTGTGTGCCCTAATATATCTATAACCTGAGGCAAATCAGAACTTTCCACTGCAGTAATAGTGCTGGTCCAAGTGATCCATGTTTGATTTGGGTATGACCATTGAAAGTGTGTACTGGGAGCTGTTTGCCTGCACTGTTACTCATGTTGCCTTCACTGGAGGCAGCAGAGGAAGCTGTCTGAGCAGACTGCAGAGAAGTGGCAGCTCTGTTATTAGAGCAGGAGCTGGGCAGGAGTGCAGCAAAAATATGGCTGGCTGGTTAAGTGTGGTGGCAGCTAGGGAATGGGAATGAAGATTGAGGTAGCTATAAAGCTGGGAGACAGGGTCTAGAACTTCCTTTTGGAAAGGAAAGATAGGGAGAAGAAAGTGCACAGCTAATTGGGGCATGGCCAATTACACACCTCAGGAGGAGGTGGAAGATTGAAAATGGTTTGGTAAAGAGATTGAGTCAAGCTGCCCCAAATCAGTCATAGCAGGACTTGCTAATCGAGGAAGTGGGGATGAAAATGAAAAGTTTGCAGTGTGGAAACAGAACTGGTTAGATTTAGAGACTGTGAAGACAGTGATGGGTAAGAAAGTATTGCGGCAAACTAAAGGCAGAATGGCACAGCCTCCCAGAATGCTCCCCTTCCTGCCCTAGAACAAAAGACGCGTTACTTATCCAGCAACTCTTTGCTGCCAATGCAGCATCCCACTACTCTCTCATCCACAGCAGATCACAAACAATTATTTTCTTTTTAAATTTCAAATCCTAGAAGTCAATGGCAGAGATCTGTAAGTGAATCATAAAGTTACCACACTGTGGTTGCCAAGGGGGAAAGGGAGGAATTCTGTTGTTTTTACCACTTTCCCATTTCTTTACCTCAAACAGAAGCTGCAGATGAGACAAACAGATGCAGGCAGACAATGTTTACAAGTTCACAATCTTACAAGACAGCAAGTTTGTAAAAGTCCAGCATTTAAATTTTATGAAATTTACTTTTGCCATGGCAGATTTAATTTGGTTTTACTTCTGCATGGATATGATGATGCAGTCTTCACATAATCACATATTGTTTGTGTTTATGACTTGGTGTGCTACAATCAACATTTCTATCTTTCCTGAACTGCTCCCTTTGTCACCCCGAATCTCTTTCTTTCATGTTTTTCCAACCATTCACTAATGGTTTTTCAAGATCCAGTTCCCCAACTGACTTCCTAAACATCTTAACAGATAAACTTCATCATAAACAAATTGCCCAGGGGTGAGGTACAGATGCTGCCAGCCTGTTTTTTCTATATGGAGATACAGGAGAGGTTATATAAGAAGAAAAGTGAATTCTGCAATTACAAGACTAATGATACTTGGGAAGCTGTGAGATTTTTGTTTTTCACCCCAAGCCAGGGGCAGCTATACTTATGTTCTTCCGGTGAGGTAACTACCTCTCCTGTTCTTAAACAATCATGTGATAGACTTTTACAAGCAGTCTGTCATAGTGTTTCACCAGCTTCATATTATCAAGTTCTGCTGAAAGTCTAGCACAGAAGTGCACTGTAACAGTCTAAGGTTGCTACCTATTCTCCTGTCCTCACTGGAAATTGGGAAGATGTTGTTCCCCTTGTAGCAGCTCTGTGAAGAAGCATATAAAAATGGGTTGTCGAGTCCCACCCATTCGGAGTAATAGAATCACAAAAGCACATTGTAAAGAGCTGGGTAAGAGGGACAAAATAAATTTGCACAACTTCTGACACTGAACATTGGGATGTTGTCTTTTCAAACTATTCTTTTAAAATCAAAATAGTTGTGAAGGCGTGGGGAATGGCTGGTGTTGAAATCTAGACCTTCATTACTAATAACTGTGTGACTGTGTTCAGATTGTCTCATGATCTGTGATTCATTGGTTACAAGCAGTGAAGTGCGGAGCCACTTAGCTAGAGCAGTGGCCACATCTGTCCCATCTGCCATGAGCAGGGTTACACTTTTGTACAGGTTGGGACACATGGAGAAAAGGAGCAAACTGAGCCAGGTAGCCGTTCCTGCCACCACTTTCACAGCAAAAGAGCTGATGGACTGTTGTCTTCTTTCCAGTTCTCTGTATTACCAATCTGCAGCTTTTGATCATTTTTATTTCTAGAGGTCTCTGCTCTTTTGGAAGCTTCCCTCAACCCAGTAGAAAAGGGGTCCAGTTCTGCTGAGTTAGTTGAGCATAGGTGTTTGCTGCCCTCATTTTGGGAGTGTCATAGATACAGTGGCACATGTGCTGGAATCTGCACAGTCATTAAAGGAGGAATGACCTCAGCTAGTAATAAGTTAACCAAGTTACAGAGCTCATGCTTTAGAAGGGAATATGCATCTTGAAAGCCTTCTGAATTTTGATTATGATTAAAAGGGTAAATATTTTGTGTAGGATATACATAAGAAACGAAATAAACTTTGCTATGTCCTTTGAGTAAAGCGCGGGCTTATAGATTCAGTGTCTTTACCTTCAAAGCAAAGGACAAAACACCAGTGTATTTTAAGTGGTGGGGATAGGTCAGGGTGGGCACAATTTTGGCCTTGCTTGGCTTACAACTCAGAAACAAATCCAGTCATGATTTACAACTGATTTTTTAATGGTTCCCTAAAGTATTTAAAGACTTTTGTTATCTGTATGTAGATGATTTCTCCATTTCCTTCCCCCTGCCCCCCATCCCTTTCTTTGCAGTTATTTGCTGGGATACTGATAGA
Source organism: Formicarius rufipectus (assembly GCA_013399695.1). Taxonomy (NCBI): domain Eukaryota; kingdom Metazoa; phylum Chordata; class Aves; order Passeriformes; family Formicariidae; genus Formicarius; species Formicarius rufipectus. The sequence goes on from VXAU01005682.1 coordinate 94,554, forward strand.
AGACCTTGTGTTAGTGCAAGAGATTGCTTTGTCACTCTTAGGGAAGGAAGCAGACAAAGAGAAAGACAGGCAGAGAAAAACAGTTCTTTATCCTGGATTGCTTCTCCACTGCCCTGGAGCTTGTCATGCTCTCCCGTTGTCTAATGGAAGTGGCAATATATCCTTATTGTCACCTTAGTGCTGCTTTAGCTGTCGGGACTTCAGAGAGATGTGATCTATAGGAGAAAAGTATCTTCTTTTAAACAAGCCACCTACTATAGCTGGGAAAAAGTGCAGAGAGAGAGAGTGAGCACCTGCATTTGTGTTTTAAGAGATGTGGAGATGGAGTCTCTACAGATGGGGAGGTAGGATTTGCAGATGTTCACTAGTTCCAAAAATTAAGGACATGCTGCTCCTCAAAGCTTAACAGGAGACACTCCCAGAAAAAAATCCAAAATTCTGTCAAAAGGAGAAAGGAATTTAGCAATTGAATGAACACAGAGTTGCCTCCTTCTGCAGAGTTTTACAGAGTTAATCATTTTAAGTGCTTTCTTATGGAAAATAGTGCAATATAAGAAAAGGCACACAAGAATTAGAAGATAGTTTTGTTCACTTCCGGAGGTAGTAAAGTATCAAAATTGCTCTGGTTTTGTGATATTTACAATGCAAATGAATTAATCAAGACAAGGGAAGTCTGTGTCATGCAATTATGGAGTTACCAGCTGGATGACATGACAATTTGTACAGGAAGGCAAAGAAGATAAGGACTGAGGTAAGGGGCAGGGTACAAGGGGTAATGTTGGAACTACTGTCTTGGAGGTAGGTTATTCGTGAAATTCCTATTCTTCAGCTCCATATTACTTGACAATTTTATTAATGATCTCAGTAGAACACAAAAGATGGTCTTATTAAATCCAAGACATTGTAGTGTTGGCAGATAAAACTGATATGGAAAATAAATGGAATATCTTACAGGAAGAACTCACAGTTCTAAGGACTGGAGTAGTAGAAAGGAGATTAACATCAGTAACAAAAAGCTTAAGGTTATGCAAAGTAATACGAAATTCTCCTGACTTTGAGCTTATTGCTTGGAAGCAACAGAGGAGGAGAAAGAACTGGGTGTATAAATGATCATGGGATGATTGTAAACTGCATATCACAACTGTGATGAGGGGAAAGCCATAATTTCTTACTATGAGTCAGGCAACGAGTTTTGTAACCAGTAGAGAGAGGGAAAATTGATGCTCTGTGTGTGGTTCTGCTATGGCCTTACCTGGATTATTAAGTATAATTTGAAGATTTTTGTTCAGGTAAGATCAATTCAGACTGGAATGGGAGCAAAGATATACTAGCACACAGAGAGCAAATGGAGAACACACTTTGCAAAACCAAATGAAATAGCTTGGCTTGTTTATGCTAGCAAAAATGAAGGCTGAAAGAAGCTAAGATTGTTCTCTATAAATACACCAGGAAGATAAACACTGGGGATGGAGGGAAGCTCTTTAAGTTAAAGGCCAGTTTCGGCAGCAGAACAAATGGATCTAATCACTGTGAATAAATTTAAGGTTGAAGTTAGTAGAGGGTTTCTAAGAATCAGACACCAAGGTTCTGGAAGGGAAAAAGCAAAGGGTAAAAAACAAATGATTTTAAAGTGGGGCTTGATTCATTTATGGAAGGGATTTGGTGGACATGATTGCTTGCAACAGTGAAGTTGAGTGTGTAGGATGGATGACATTTCAGTCAGGACTTTACTTTGTCATAACCCTCTCTCTAGCTTTCTTCTTGAAAATTCAGAGTCTGCATCAAAAAGTCAGCAACTTTTTTTTCCAGCTGCTGAAAACCTAGACATCTTTAAGATATGTGAGCCACGATGATTCAGCTTAGTTTAGTGGAAAACCTAATTTTCTATCAGAGACCTTTCCCATTGAAATAAGAACTTCTTGAACAATAATTTGATATCTGGAACTTTCTTGACCAACTAACAAACAGGTTAACCTATTTCAACCCAAGCAAGTCCATGAAGAAAGGAGGTGTCCTTTCTTGGCAATTTGTCTTTCTTGTTTGGATACTCAGCTTTCTAATAAAGTAGAAATTCTAATTAAACTTCTTCTGATGGTTATCTCTGCATTCCTTCACTTATACACAGGCATACATGCACCCACAAATATTTTCTAGTAATTAATAAGGGGTAAGGTTACACTGCAACTTCTAGCTTAGCTGGAAAAAATCAACATCCAATTACCTTTTTTTTCCATGAAACCTGTAGGAACTTAGTATCTTGAAAGTCCCATCTCTGTCAGATTTCAATAGTATTCACCAACTGATTCATCTAGTTATCTAGAGGAGACAGACTGGCAGTCCAGATCATCGCATGGCTGCATTGCTTTTGAGAATGCAGTTAAGAGGTCATACTCATTTGAGATTACATACTTAGAAATAAGTGGAAAATAGCAGTAAACTCTCATTTTCCAGAATAAGAATTCAGTGAAACGTTATGACAGAAAGTAAGACCTCATGGTGCATATGTAAAGCCATTGAGCATAATGTTATCTTCATTGAATACAAGATGGTTCAGTCAATCTAAATACCAATATAAGCGTATATAGTTTATTTAATGTGATAATTGCAGGTGATTGTTTTACATCTTCTTTTGATGTGATGAAGTTCACAGTTCATTATAGGATGAACTGATAGAGATTCAGACTCAGACTGAAACTCCAGAAAGGTTAGTGATCTCTGTTCCCGAGTTAAGTGCAGTGAGTGCACCTGCATTTGTGGAATGATCTACCTCATACCATAGCTTCTGTCAGACTTTTGCAGGGGGACCCTGCCAGAATTACTCTCATTACATGACTGTTTTTCCTTTCCTGAAGTGGAAGGTCATTTACATTTAAAAGTATGCATTTATGTTGTATGTACTCTTCCTTACACCCTTGTTACTTCTTTTTGTTCCTCAGTGTTTCCCAGGTCTCAGTTTCTCAGTATTTGTCTTCTACTGTTTCATGACAAGTGACATCCTTTATAGGAAACTAGACCTAGACAGTGAAGTTTTAATCTGAATTCTGCTTCTTTCTAGCTTTGCTTTTTAATATCTTTTATCTTTCTCTGTTTTCCCCCTTTACATGGTAATAATAAGCCAATTTGTGTGCTGGTGGCTGTTCTGTACAGGCCCTTTATAAATCTGTACTGGTCAACTTAAAGCAACATTTGTAATAATTACAGAGTTCTTTGTTATAAGACCCTGGAGATGACTTTGGCTGTGCTTCATATTGTTATTGATTGATGTACAAGGTGTTTCTCATATATTATTTTATCTCCTCCCCTTTTTTCCCCTTAATTTTGCAGGCAGGGAATGACACCTGATTTTAAAAGATTAAGAGCTGTGTCTTCTAGGTCCTGTTTGTGTCTTTATCACATTCTTACTGCATAGATTCTCTGTGACCTGATTTCTTGGTTGATAAAACACCTGATTTGATGTTAGGAGGAAGCAAGAGCATATCTTATTTCTTTGTATTCTGTACCAAAAATCAAAGCCTTTCTTTTTAACATCTGCTTACACAATATGAGAAGAGCCATCACAGACCAGATCAATATTTCTGTGGTCTTGCATCTGAAGGAGTGCAGTGATGGATCTGTAGGGAGGGAATACTAAAACAGAACAGTGCCCAAGTTCTAACACTTGGTGCTTTAGAGGTTTCGTGAGTTAGAGGCTGCATCGAGACCACGTGTTTACTGTGTGCTGATGGACTGCTCTAATAATTCATTAAATAGGAGAGGTTGTATTAGGGTTGTGTCTTACTGGGGACATCTAGAATAAATGTGTCTTAAGTTATGAAGTCACTATTTAAATAGTAATGTGTATGAGCTCTGTTTGTCTATTGAAGTTTCTTCCGGCAGTCAGTCCTTTGCCAATTTCTAATCTAAAACAATATTATTTATCTCTCTGCCAACTGCAGTCCTTTCTGTATAGGAACAGTTAGTCTACTTCCCTTTATTTTCCCTTTATGACAATACAGGCTCCCAACTGACTGTCAGAGTCAGTTCAATGGGCAATACTGAACAACTATCAGCTGTCTGGGTACAACACTTATGTCCTTAGTATCCATAGCCTTTCAGATGCCAAGAAATGTTTTAAGTTGAATGCAGGTGTCTCATTGAAACAAACCTGATGGATGTAGATTTCTAGCCGTGTACTGCTTACAGCAGGAAGAAACCAAATTTTTCAAATCCATCCATATGGATTTGTCTCTAGGCTATGTAAGGTTTTTGCAGTGAAAGCAGGTCTTGGAGAATTGTTTTTGTAGCTGAGGCCCATGCTCTTTAAATCTGCATCTCACATGGAGAAAGCAGACCATCTCCCATCAATACTCACCGCACCTCTTCTGGAAGATGACAACTGTGTTGACAGGTAGACTGAATTTTTTGTGTGTTTCACAGGGCATAATCTCTTTAGATCAGATGGGATCAAGCCTTTGGTCTGCTTAGGCTCACACATAAGCCACAAATCTGAAGTGTGTAAAATACATAAAATTATTCGTGCAGAAAATATAAAATGCTGCATGGGTTATTTTCTATTTGTATTGAGTCCAGGATTGAATAACGCTCATTTGAAGCTGTTGAGTAGTGAAAGCAAGGAAAGGAAAACACTGAATTTGCGTAGAACACTGGAAATTTTGCAACTAAAGTTCATTTTCCTTCAAAGTGACCTTTTCCTAATGGGGCAGACCTGAAAGCAATTGTGCCAAACCCCATAGGTAGTGAAACAAGACCTGAGAAACTGTTATGATAAATTCCTAATTCTGAGCACAAAATAAGCTTACTCTCTCAGAGTTGTACCGCACTTTCATTAGTGTCATAAATTTGAAGGGGTAAAGTGTTCCTGAATTTATCACCATTTTCCTTTTATCATCTTTTTGTATCATACTCTATGTTGACAAATAATTTTTCTTTTATTGCTGATGCAGTCCATCGAGCTTACCATTAAGCACTCGGGAAAGGGACAGTTGTATTGAAGAATTTAGTATCAATATAAGAGATGGTGTAATACAGGTGAATGGTTTAATTTGCAGAACAAGGAAGAAAGTATGTATTATGTTATCACTTATTTGCTAGAGTATGTCAGGGTCTCAGGCATGGGTTTAGTGGGCACTGTAAACTTCTTAACTGTCTTTCACTCTCTGAGTGATAGGATTTAATCTATTGATTATAATTAAGTTATAAAATTCCTCTGAAATTTATTTGTTAATGTGGCCTAATCCAGTAATTCTTACTTGAATGAAAGTCTATATTTCAGTGAAGCTTAGTCTGAGAAATGCTGTTTAATAAAGCAGGATGCTTGTGTGTGGTGTTGCATATATAACAACAATATTTGGTGTTGAGAGTTATGTAATGAAAGAAAACTACCATAGTCTTCAATGCTTTTTTGGTTACTTAGTCCTTTCCTCTCTGTACAAGTATATAAAACCAGTATCACAAACTGCCTTGCCACAAACTTTTCTTCTTTAAAGCTCTCCACAAAATCTCCTTCTTGCCACCAATTCAGTCATGGCCTGTGCACTGCACACATTGGCATGTAATAAAAAATTTGCCAAGGGAAAACAATTGTTTTATTTGGTATCTATTCTTTTCCCAGCCTGTTTGCACTTGGCTGCACTGTCTGGCACTGTCCTGCTCTACCAAGAAAAGCTGAAAATACAACTTGCTAAATGAAAGTGAATGAAATGTTTCCTTGATCTCTACATTTAGTCATTTTTCAGTGATACCATTGCATACAAATATAACAGAATTCTCTCTATTACTTGCTCTCCCTTACTCCTCCTCTCTTTAAATGAAGCTGCCAAAGTACTACAGAACAGAGAGTGATATCTGTAAAGTGAACTGCAGAGGAAATGCTTAAGACATTGTTTTTCCTTTCCTTAGCTCCTGTGTCCACCTGGAATAAGGAAGATGCAACTTATCCTGTCCTGTCAGGTCATTAAGAAAAATGCTATTTTGGCAGATAATCAGCAAGCCTCTTTTGTTACTTGATCCAGCCTCCCCATACCCTGGACATAAAGGCTAGCAGGATCTTTCTCCTCACACTGCACTAGTAATAACGCGGTTTGCCAGATTTAGCCCTAAGAGGGTATCCATTAGTTCTGCTTAGAATCAATTGGATGGCAGTCTGCACAAGACTTGGAACAGCATCACTGATGACTGCAGGAGCTGCAGTGGTTCTATATTAGCATATGACATAAAAGTAAACGGTGTCACATCAGTGATTTATGTTAGCAGTCTATTAGTTGGGTAAGTGATGAAGCACAGCTAAAAACACCCAGGAGAGGACTGAAAAAGGCTGGAGATGAATTGAATTCAAAAGGCATGGGTGAAATCTTAAAGCCTGTGGTATGCAGTAAGGCTACATCACAATCTGACCTTGAAATACACATTCTTTTGGGATGAGTTCCCACTACCCTCATTCATCCTGTCTTCTGGAAAGAGAAGTATGGTCAACACTATTTGCAATGGGAAATATTAATGCCAGCCTGATGCCACAATGTTGTTTCAAGAGCTATCTCCCAAGATCACCAACATTACTGTCCCTCATTTCATTTTATATTTGGATTTTTTCTTTTTGTCCCATTCTGTGTTTAATATATGTAAAACAGATGGTGTTCAGGAGCTGCCCTTGCTTCATACATGCTAAATTTTTGTAGGGCTCTGTGCAGCACTTTCTTACACAGCTATTGTGTCTCTTCCAGAGGCTGCCACATTACAGAGGTGAGCTAAGTGGGCTCATATGCAATATTGAATTCATAAGCAAACAGAGATTCCTCAGAGCTTGTTGTGACCTCTCTGTGCACATATTGACATCTCTTTCCAAGTTCCTTAGTACAGCTCTTGCATGTCCCCTCAGCACCCTGTGCTCAATTCCTCGCCATCAGGATCCCTCTGCCCATTCCTTCAAATGGGCAGTGACTGTGATTTGCTGTCTAGCTAAGCAAGAAACACAGTGTTTTGTAGCGTGTTTGTAGCTGTGCACGTGCTGACAGCCTGGCTGTGATGCTGGGAGCCCAGCTGGCCGCTGCCTCCTGGGAGCTGAGCGAGCCAAACAAAATAGCCAGGGATCAAACCCTCCTTGCATTTTCCATGAGCAGAGAATTCACTCGCTGAATGTTGATTTTGCAAAACTGGAAGGAATTTTTTATCCTTGAGACGCCCGTTCATATGTCAAATGTATTTTAAATTAGTCAGAGAGTTCAAAAGTAGTTAGAGATGAACCAGTTAAGGGAACGAGGCTAAAATATTTCCTGTGTGACACAACACCAGTTTCTTTCTGACTTTAAAAATGAAAACTAGATGTTATCATGACTCTCTGTTGTCTCATTTTGGGTCACTCAGAGATGAAGTGTGGGAAGGGGAGGGAAAGACATCACACGCAGCTGCAGCTGTGACTTGCACGCTGGTGAGCATGAATTGCTGTTCGTAGAGCAGTGTCCTATATGTTTTCTTTCCTTACACTGCAGATGAATATAAGGGGGGTCCTAGGGTCAACACTCACCCCAGAGACTGTCAACTGCACCAGAACAAACTTGTTCTACCACTACGTGGTTTGTACTCTGTCCCAATACAAGCAGGACAGGGATTCTGCACTGCACAGCTGACATCCATGGGCCCAAACAAACAGACACCATGGTGTCCCACCAGAAACAAAGCTTGGTGTCATGTGGTCAGTGCTGCCTGCTTGCTGCTGAGCAGGAACCCTTCACACCACTGAAATACAACTTTAGGCAGCATGCAGACCGTGTCCCAGGGAGCTGCTGCACTCTGCACCCACTTGGTGGGCACCCAGACACTGAGGCCAGCTGTGCAGCCTCCTTGTACTGCCCACGGTCTGCTTCATCCCAGAGACTGGTTTCCATTCCCTCTCACAGACAAGTTTGAGATTTTTTGTCTTCGTTTCTAATCAGATCCTGCAGCACTGAAGTCTTCAGTGAAACTGAGCAACCAGTTGAAAAAGATTGATCTTTCAAACATTTGGAGCTCTCTTACTGTCTAAATGTTGAATGGTTTCTTTTCCACAGAATGGCAGTAACTGTATTTTTTGTTTTCAAATGTCCCCTCTCTTCGGTAAATCATTTAGTGGCTGCTGCATCCATTTGGATTCAATTTTTGCTGATTTACAATCAGTGAGTATTGGCTAATTTATCAAACTCACACACAGGGGGCAATCAATACAACCAACAGAGGCAGTGATGGTCGTGCATCTGTTATTGCAGCATAACACATAGAACTGGGAAAAAAACCTTGTAAAATCTCCTCACAAAGGAAAAGGAGATGGTTGCAGGATGTCACAGGCTGTGTCTGCACTGAGGGACCCGCCGGTGCTGTGGGGGTATAGTTGCCCAGACAAAACAGGGCAAAGTTCATGGCATCTTCCTTCAGCCTGTGTGAAGGTTGTGTGATGCCAAGGCAGCTTGTGTGCTCTGCAGCACCTGCCACGGGCTGGTTGGTTGACAGCCAACACCCATGGGCCAAGCTGTGAAGGGCACAGGCTTAACCAAGCCAGAGTCACTGTGCAATAAGTCCTCATGCAGACCAGTCTGTTTGATAGCACCCTAGGACTTTCAGAACGATGAACTACAATGTATTTGAAATGTCAGTGCCCAGCTTTTCTATACTTTGTTTATAGGCTGAAATATCTATCAGGAGCAAAGACATTGCCCATGTCTGCCCATTTATTTCTAAGGCAGTTGCTGACTGCTGCTTTTTTAATGCATGTAGTATGTTCCCTGTCCTCAGAAGAATTGTTCTCTGGACAATAAATCCATTTTCTACTCTGGTGTTTGGTAGGTCTGTCTGCAAGCTAACACTAGCCCAAGCCAAGCTAATACTTAGTTAAGAGAAAGAACTCAACCCTCAAAACATGGCTTTCCCACTCTACACAAGAGATAATAGTTCTCCTTGATCTGCAGTGGAATCAGTGTGCCTTTTTAGTACTCTGAACCTAAAAGTGCCTGTACCACTTTTGAAATATGACATCAACATCTTGGGAAAAGTACCACTTGTTCTTACTTGAAAATTAGGATTTTTTTTTTATATAAATGCACAGAAATTTCAGAGATTGCTTTATACCCAGAGCCACTTGAATTTATAAAGCAAGTCTGAGGGGACGCATGTAGATTTCTATGTTTGTGGTGAGACAAACTGATTTTCCAGACAAGTGATCTAGATATACAATTATCTGTACATATTTGAAAATGCAACTATCTGTGAACATTCATATTTTATTTGCAAGTGATTGAATGATGTCTGATTTATATATAGGGTATTGCCTCAGTCTGCTGCTGCTACAGTTTCATTATGTCTGTGCTCAATGAGAAATTTTTTTTCTATGACTTTCAATGATCTCAGTGAATTATTACAGCATAAAACTAGAGTAAATGAAAGCATACAGAACTGCAAATCTGCATTGATTTAGTAGCAAGAGCAGCTAGTTTTTATGAGACTAAGCATAGAACTGATATGCATGATATTTTAGGAGGGAAATGTAAGTCTAGCAAGTCAGAGCAGTTCAGCAAAGTAGAAGAAATTTGGTGCTGCATGGAACCACACCAGCCACTTCATTTTCTCCTGGGCATTCTCCAGATTTACTCTGTGGTTGTTGCACACTGATGAAGCCACATCCACTGGGGAGGAGTCAATCTGGTGCATGTCCAAATCCTTGAGCACCACTTGCTTTACACTGTGCTAGGTCTTCACCGTGAGAAAGCACAGTGTTTGGTTCTCACTGCCAGGGCACGTCCCCAGACACCCTGTTTCATGGTGTGAATTGGTGGTCTGAGAGTTACAGTTGTCTCACCAGACCCCGTCAATGGCATTTGAAACCAGGTTGGATGGGGCCTTGAGCAGTCTGGTGCAGTGAAAGGTGCCCGAGTCCATGGTTGTGGGTTGGAAATGGATGATCTTTAAGGTCCCTTCTAACCCAAACCATTCTATATCACTCCAGTTTCACATCAAACCTCAGGGAGATAACCTTTAATTAACTAAAGGAGGAAATCCAGTTACCTCTCAGGAGTTTCTAAGCATCAGCGAGTTTACAGTTTAAAATGTTGCAAAATTATGACAAATAGTAATTGGGCCAGGATAAGACCATTAAACATGACTTTACTACTTCTGTAGAACAGAGCCTGTGTCTTGGGGCTTGTATGCCCACTTACTAGGTCCTGGATTTTACATGGATTATTGTGTACTAACAAGGTACAGAGCCATTTTCTATATTAATCCATGCTGATTAACTGGAAGTCAAGCACTGTAAACTGTGCTAGTAAACTAGTAAACTGTAAACTAGTTGAACAGCCTGTGATTTGAAGGTACAAATAAAAGGGCATTCAATATGCCTAGCTTGGCCCAGGCAAACTCATGGTTCCTTCATGAAGTACGAGGAGATATATATCTATGTACTTTTTATTTTGCCACTCTTTCTTTCACCATGTATTTCACTTGCACTGGAGTTAAAAATATGTGGACTGGGTGACTTTCCCCAAGAGCTCAGCTCCAAAAGTTGATTCAAAAGATCCAAAAGCGGTCTTCTAGCTAGAGACAGAAGTGAGAAAGGCTCCTTTAATAAATAATTTTAGCAAGTATTTGTTTTGTTTTAATTTTAGAAGAAGATGTGAGAATTATAAAAAAATAATAAATGTAAGTATACATCAGTACAGAGTTCGTTTTTTGCAAATTCTTATTTATCCAGTGTCCAAATAAGAGAATAGAGATCTTGTATTATACTACTTGTGATTCTGAATCTTGTGCTGCATATATTGCAGGTTAGGCACAGCCTTTAAAAATTTACCAGGTAGTAAAATCAAACTCCTTCTACACAAACCCTTAATGGCTATTCTGTTTTTGAAATAGCCAGCATAAATTATATACTTAAATGTACTCCTAAACTTCTTGCCAGCTCAGTGGGCTATGTAAGTGTATGAGGAAATAACTGCAGCTGCAGACACTTTTGGGAAATACTACAGAATTTGTGAATAAAATTATATAAACCATTATATTATTTTTAAAAAATAATTCAGAATTTATTTACGAGACTGACTTTACTGTCTGCTGAACCCAGTGTACTGATTGAAATCTTCCTAGATGTTTAACCTCTTGAAAGTTTGGGAATTTCATAGTTTGGGAATTTCATAGCTTTGATATTTGCAATACTGCTACGGAGTGGCTTTTAAAACTGTATTAGTAGAAAATGTGACAAATGTTCTGGCTTTGTCAGATTCACAGTACAGGCAAGTCCTACATGTTAATAAGAAGAAAATACTGTCTCATTATAGGAGGAAGTTCTAAAACTTCTATAGGAAGAGAGACCTAATTGTTGAATATTGCTGTAAGAACATCTGAAATAGGTGCTGTCTGATACATGTTTAATATAGATCTGGAATAGACATTTTTATACAAGCACATCATATTTTAAACATAACTCTTGTCCTAAGGGCATCTTTTTCCTGTGGATAATAGGAACTTACACACTTTGTGTTCTGAATACTATGAATGCACCTGTAAGCCATTTTGCAAACTGAAGAAAAGAACGTATCCAATGGTCTAGTGGTATGACATTACAGGTGGTACATGACACATTGCTGGATTAATAGGAAATATGCCACTTTCTTTATGAGGAGAAAGGATTGATGATGGGATGTTAAGCAGAAGCACACAACACCAAAACTTTTTTGGTATTTCAGAAGTACCAGACAAACATCATTTATATGACTGATAAATTGTAATGGAAATAACATGCAGTAGATTAGAGAATGAATGAGTGGGATGTGCTATCCTGTGAATTGAATCTAATTTTTAAAACAATTTGGGAAGAAACAGAGGTCCAAACACAGTTGGAGTTGATTTTATTTTTCTAGCTCTTCACTCACATATAAATATGCAGTATTTTGCTCCTTGTATTCCCAGATAAGTTTACATTTCTGGGACCTTTCTCTTGCACACGGTATCATGAGACTGAGCACAAATGCCAATAAAGAAGGAAAAAAAAAATAAAGGAAATGAGCTTTTTCTAGTCTGTTTTCACTAAAGGACAGACCATACTTGATAACTGCCCTAGGTTAGTTTATGTGTTTCCTTTCTACTGAGTGTGTAGCCTCTTGTGAAGCCATCTAGAGCTGTATGTTCCACTCTGTCAAAAGACTTGGCAAGAACACAGCATGTGGCCAGCATCCAGGTCTGTCATCATGCCCAGGTATGCCAAGGTGCATCTGAGCAGCCTTGGGGGAGAGCACAGCAAGGAGAGAGCTGTGAGTAGGGCAGCTGTTTCAGTAAGCTGTGTGTTGCAAATTATATGGGTTTGTGTCATGCTGCAGATTCAGATTACCTTTAACCCAGGTACAGCTGTTGGAGTGTAGGTAAGGCCAGACTGATGGGTCTGGAGGCAGCTTGAAGCCTGGGACTGGAGCAGGGTTTCAGCACAGCTCACTGATGATGAAATCTGACTCAGGGTCACATTGTTGAATTCCTGTTCTGCATTTAACTCATCATCTCCCTCCGCACCTTCCTGCTCCTACTTCCTTATTGTAAGGTATCACCAGCTACCACGAAGCTGCTCCTGTATTAATTTGTGGATATTTCTAAAGCATTGAAAGGACATCAGTGTGATGAAAAGTATGAAATCTAAATTTCACCTGGTTCTTAACTGCCACTTTCGCAATTTTTATCTCACTGGTCATCACAGTACAGAGGATTGCTTGTAATTTTCATGGATGGCTTTTGTTTGTTGAGCAGTGAACATTCTGAGTCAGAAGGGACCCACAAGGATCAGCAAGTCCAACTCTTAAGTGAATGGCTCATATGAGGCTCTGAACCCATGACCTTTGCATTATTAGCACCGTGCTCGAACCAACTGAGCTACCTTTGGCTGTAAAAGATGCCCAAGGTGTCCACACAGAAAGAGGTTCAGCAAAGGTAGAGTTGATGACATATTTAAATAATGTTACATATTTAGATAATAATCTTTTTTAGGCTTAATCAGTGCATGTCCCACTACTGCTCAAGAGATCAGCTCACTGGGTAGTACAATAGCCTAAGAAACCTCTCAAATGATTTCCCTGTCATCAGAGGCAAGTTCTTCATAATTGGACTACCTCAAGAAAAAAATAAAAAAAAAAAGGAACAAGACTTAAAGAAAAACCTTGCAGCTGATACTAGGTTTGTATTGAGTTTACAAGAGTCTACCTGAGGACCAGAGTTCTCAGTCAGTGAATTATTAACAAGTAAAGCTGAATACATGCTTGTGAAGGGAATAATAGTTTGAAGGTGTCTTGAGCAGTGTGTTCTGCTGGTCTTCAGACAATTTTTGGTGGATGAAGAATGTGCCCAGTCTCCTGCAAAAGTTGGCATACAGAGAAGGAAAACTTTGAAAATGTGCTTGTTTCTAATCATAAGCCCTACATGTAAGGGAAAAACCAACAGATAATCTTATTTTCAGGCTATAAATCCTCTGCTTTAATGAGGTAGTGAGCGTTGTTCTACCCTTAATTTTATTTTTTTTTTGAGATTTAAATGAACCCTATTAATAAGTTGCAGGCATGTGACTTGTCAAAAGCTAGGAAAGGAGAGAAAGAGCATACAGCTGCTTAAGAGATGATCCTGTATCACCTGCTCCTTTCAGAAAGGACAAATTTTTGATCATGTCACAAGGACCTCCTGCGTCAAAACTTGTGTCTAGCAAGGCATGCCCTTCTGCTGAGTCTCTGTATGTCTCTGGGTCCCCCGTATTATCACCAGCAGACAGTTGGTTTTAGAACTAGTCCCCCACCATACTGGTTTTGCTTTTGGTCATCTTGTTCCCCAGCAAAATAGAGGCTCATCAGGAAACACTGAAAAAACCCCATGTGTTAAGGCTCAAGCAGAAACTTGTGTTGATGGTAAAAGCTGGAAGTTGTAGTTACAAGCCTAACAAATCATAAAAGTTGAGAAGGTGATTGTCGCCCCTTCCCTGCTGTTTTACTGCATGCCAGTTGCATGCACCAGTTTTGGACCGGTTCTTATCTGGTTAATGGTTGCTGGGTTACCTCATCACAGGCTCATGCTACAGACTCTACTCCTTTCTTTATCTACCTAGTTTTATTGGGTGATGCCTAAGATGCTGTATTTTGTACTCCTGTCCCAGATACCCTGAGAATCTTTTAAGCTCCATAGTATTTTGCATATTATCATAAGGAGTTGTACATTGAGTTCAGCTGCAGAACCTAAAGATCTGCAGCTCATGCCATGCAATTCCTGTTACTCTTGGAGTCACAAGGTTGTCACACAAAGAATAAAACCATGGTGCATTTCAGGAACATCCGTCTTGTGACAGAGGAGGCCTTCCAGAGCATTGGGGTAATCAACAGGCAGACCTGCATGTCATAGCACTGTGCACCCCGATCAGATCCTGGCTTGTGCCTCTTGAACCTGTAACTTTTCAACAGCAAGAAACTATTTCAGTGCCCTATAATATTTTGTAGAATTACACTATTTCATTTCTTCAAAAGAAGTTACTATAAGCATATTGGCAGTTACACACAGTCCTCTCACACTTTAAAATGAAACATCTGAGACAATGAAATATCTCAGAAAATAAGTGTATATACATATGTATGCCCATTTATTTCTGAATATTTTTTATTCCTTTTTATTTTCTGAAGTTGCCTTTCCTCCTCCTGTGCATTGCTGCTTGCCTGTGTCTCTCCATCAGCTTGCAGCCCAGCCACACTCACGGTCATATTGCTTGGTATGCTGCTTCTCTGTGCTTTGTACACAAGGGAAGGTGAGAGCACAACCTTCCCTACTGGAGGGAGGCAGGTGTGAGGGTGTCCACAGAGCAGTGAGCGTGGGGACAGCTTGGGAACTGGGGGTGTCTGCAGCATGGGGACATCTGCCATACGGGCACCGGGGATCAAGGCAGTGTGGGGCCCTTCACATCCATATCTGGGCTTTTTTTGTCCCTGCTTTATCAGTTATTGCCAGTTAATGTTTCACTTTCTGGTTTTGTTCAACCACAGCCAAGAAGTACCTTGTAGATAGCAGCTGTCAATTAGTTATGATGAAAGCAGAAATTTAGCTCCTATCTTGTCTGCATTTGGAAGGTTATAGCAGGAGATAATTTGATTACTTTCTTATTTTCTGAACTATTCCTGATGCCTGCGTGTGTGGCTGCTGGTGCTTCTAGGGGTGAGCAGGCCCTGCCTTCCCTGTCCCTCCCTCCCTTCCTCCCTCTCTCCCTCTGAGAAAGACCTGCACCTCGGTGGGACAGATAGTGGATGTGTTGGATGAGGGGAAGGTGGCTAGTAACAGCAGAGGAAGTGCAGGGAGGAAAAAAGAACAGCAGGATGAAAGGAAGGCTGTGGGTAGTAGTCTGTGTCCACCCCTTGCTGGCCAATATCCCTTAAAAAAAGGCAGAAGCACTGGCTGGGTGCAGTGGGAATGTTACCTTATGGAAGATAGTAAAAGACACCTGCAGCAACTGCTGTCTTAAAAGTAAATGTTGGAAGCAGGAAGACGGGACAACACAGGACAGCGGGTTTTGTGCAGTGGTGTCATCCTGTTCCCCCCCTCCCCTAGACGTTTTTTTTGTTCCCAGATTTGGCACTTGAAACTAGGTCATGGCTCTTAGCCATACATGCTTTAAAAGCACTAGTCACTCTGTGAGCATGACGAAGCATTTTGGCTTTTTTTTTTTCTTACATAATGTAAAAAAATCTGTTCTATTTGGCATTAAACTCTGTTTGAGCTGTTTCTAGGGAAATGACAGTGGAAATTGTTCATCTGTTTCTGAAACGGGCTTATCTAGATGCATCCAGGCTGCTCTTTTCACTCTGAAGAAGCGAGGTGCCTCATCATAGCAGGGTGACACTGTGTTGCAAACAGGGTTAGAGGGAAGCAACCCTTAATGACCTGTGACGAGGTGGGAAAGCACAGCACCTGTGACAGGAGGCTCGCAGCTCTGGACCTCCGAAATCAGTAAAGATGAAGCACATCTGGACAGTGTGTGTGTGTGTGCTTCTGTCTCTGGAGGAAACTGTGGTCATCCTGTTTTCTCTTGCCGTGCTGGTATCGTTTATGGGTTGTGATGTAAAGCAGGGGAAATGGAGAGTGTGAATACTGAAAAGGATCTGGTTTCCTTAGGTACAATTTGTGCTTATCATTCTTGTGCAAGAGTTAGTTAGTAGGTCACAGCTGGTTAAACAAACTCTGCCCAATTATGATTTCCGTGCTTACAACACAGAGGATTTAACCCTTCATTACTCCTTCCCACCCAATCCAAAAGTCTATTTTTTGCATTGTCTTACTTTTTTCTTACTTTCTTTCCCCTCCCTGCCCCCCACCCCCCCAGCCAGCAAAAGGGGAAAGAAAAAAAAAAATTAGCCCCCTGCAAAACTCACTTCAGAAAGACATGACCTTAATCACCAAGATGAATTTATATCTCGTATTTCAGAATGTGCTGACTGCATATTGTACATCATCTTCATATGTATAAAGACAAGAAATGGCACATTGTATATAAAAACAGGAAAACACATTATTCATATAATAAATGTTGTATATTCATGTCTTCTGGGGGAAAAAATGGGCTGCCTACCAGTAATTGCACATCATATTTTAAAATAATGATACTGATTTTTAATGTGTGTCAGTTGCATTGCCCTGCCTGTTTCCTGTTCTAGCCAGCAAATGCATGCTCCTATGGAAAGAGACCCTGAATGCTCTCAGCACATCAGCTCACGTTCTTGCTTGACAAATTAGGTGCTTCAGGAAAGTTTCTTCCAAATGTCTCTCAAATTCAGCAGGTTTTAAAGGTCAAACCTTTACCTTGTACTATACATATGAAAGCTAAGTCTTGTTATGTCTAAAATATTATGTCTAAAATATCTAAGCCTCTCATGCAATCCTTCTTAGAGGCAAATCTTATGTTCAAGTAATGGTTTCACTTAAAAAAAAAAAAAAAGCCTCTCAGGGAAATGACAAGCAGAAAAAAAGGTTGCAAATACTAAACACTTCTCCCTTCTTACAATAACTCAGATTCTTCCGTTCTCAACCACTCTCTCTGCTCTCTTGAGATGGATGCACTTTCCTTAACTTGTGGATCATCCCTCACCCTACAAGTGCTGATCATGTCCAAAACACTTCCAGAAAAGGTCAGTACTTGCTAATGCTAAAAGAGATTTTGTTCTAGGCATGCAGCCATGCACGTCTTTTCACATGCATTACAATTTAGCTTGTCACTGGAGATGGGGAAATATCCATCAGCGGTTATGATCTGGATGAATCCAGCATGTGCTGCTGATGAAGGGCGTTGATGCAGAGTACTTGCCAGGAAGGACAAAGCTTTGGTCATCTTGGTTTAGAGGCAGAAGTGAAAGCAAAAGGGAAGGATCCTCTAGTTTAAAATCAGAAGTGATTGCACCAAAACCCAGCCACCCAGCCCCACAAACAATTCCTATTTATGAAATTATTCCTCATCTCACCAATTTGTACAGTATTATCCCTGTCCCTCTTTATACAGAAACATCAGACCGGGACCTTTATGATCTCTGGATTTGTATTTGCAGAAATAAGGAGGAGAGGGAACAGAAGGTAGGAAGTACCTGGGCTGGCCTTGGCACTGCAGGAGCTCAGGAGAAGGACTGCCTGATCATGTCTATCTGTTTGGATGGATATAAACACTGAAAAAAAACCAGTTGTAAGGCACACTGGGGGAGCAGTTTATTAAATAGAAGCTGTGACACTAGGTGGAACAGTGACATCCTGAGCCTAAATGAAATCCGGTGGCTGACCTCACTCCAGGGTTCCCACTGTCATCCCAGGGAGGTCTTGTTTGGTATCTGGGAGCATCTGCGCCCCAAGAAGCAAAAATATTTGCTACTTTGGTGTGTTGCTTAGGGAGAGCTACCTGAAAGGTTTTGTTTGTGCCTTTGTCTTGTCCGCAGATTCCTCTCAGAGCTCCCCATCTTAGCTTAGAAATGGTTGATGCATTTCACCACGTGATATCCTATCTCCTGGCTTATGCTCAGTTAGGAAATTCTCCAAACTGCTTTTGTGTCTTAAACCCAGAGCCTTTGACTCCAGACTGGAGAGGGACTGACAGGATTGATAAGTAACAAATACTGCTCTTAAGGCAGATGGTTCCAGGTGCGAAAGATTGTGATATGCTGATGGTGATAAAGGAAAAAAAGGAGCATGAATATGAGTATTATGTCAACTGAAGAAAAAAGTCAATATGAAATTTCATCCTCCTTTTTTTCTTTTTCCTGCTTCGTTTTACTCATGGAAGGCTGTTGTCTTTCCAGAGCATGTCCTCAGCATTACAGATCCGTCATAATCTCACAGAAAAACAACACACCTACCATGCTCAGGAGGCCCGTTCCTGCAGGGAACAGAAAACATGGTCCAAAAATTGCAGTTCTGTCACCAGCAAGTGTCTGTTAAACCTTCTTGTCAAACTATCAGGACTTTATTTTTACCAGAATATTAAAAATGACAGACCTGGATCACTCTAGAACATCTGTCATTTGATTCTCTTTCTAAAGGGTGAAACAGCTGAAGTGTGTGTCATCCTGAATGGACACAGAAATAGTACTAGTTTCCCTAATAGCTTTGACTTGCTGTTCAAGTTAAACTATGCCCCAGCACCTGCCGTTCCTGAAGCAGTTAGGAAGGAGGTATTAAGTAACTACTGGCACGGCACCACCAGTTCTGTACCTCTGCTGCCACTGGACACCATTTCTGGGTGCTGTTACAAAGACACTTTCAGCTAAAATGTGTTCAAAGCGAGTGGGATGAACCCTCTTTGGAGGTGCCTAAGATTGCAGGAACCCAATTAAACTTGATGCCTGATAATTGAGCAACCAAAGTAACATGAAGTACTGAAGTGCTCTTGACATTTGGCTTTTCAGCCACCAGACTATTCCCACAGTATAGTGAGCTGGAATTTCAAAACACGGCACATTATACATGCCACCTCCCCTGTGGGTGCTGCATGGCTGGACTGTTTTTCTGCCACCTAGAAATGCACCTGTTTATATATCTGTACATTTGTTGCTGCTCAGATGCAACTCAAGTAAAAATTTACCTGCACAGCTTCCCTTCTGTCCTGGCATCCGTTGAAAAATGAAAAATTTATTTGCGACAATTGGGTAAAAAAGAATTCTTCAATAATTGGGGAAATACATAAAAGACCAGCTTTGTCTTTCAGCATCTCTAGATTTTTTTCTTATGTATTTTTCTCATTATGCAAGATTTTATTACCAGTTCTGAATTTATTGCCTTAAATTTTCATTTTGGAAGAGAAGAAAGGAGTCAGTGACTCATAAATACTTGTTAGAGCTTTTATTTTACTACTGTGCTTGTAAACGTTTGATTTTGAAGTGGGTTTATTTTCTCTGACAAAAAGCACTGCCTGTTCTGTGGTTTGTGCTCATTGTGCCAAGTGTCTGTCAGTAACTTCAATTGTATATGACTGAGAAAGTCCACATAAATTAGCATGCTTAATGAGCTTTGAAACAATCAAAAAGGCTGAGTTCAGGGGGTAGTGAGAAACCACATAACCAGATGTAGGAGGAATATATGTGCAATGTATTTCAATTTCAGACATATCTAAAGTGTGCTTAGCTACCACACTTTTAAAACAGAAAATATGGACAATGATGGAGTCCTCAGTGCTCTGCTGTCTCTATAACACATTTTGTACAGACAGTTTTACTCTGTTGCTTATGACCAAGAGATCTTTTTGGTTGCTGCTGCTGCAAAATAATTTCCCTCTCCTCCAAATCAGGCCATTTAACTTCCCTGAATGATGGCAGGCCTTCCAGTCTGACAGAGAGAACATTGGCTTTCTATAACAGGTACTTCTGAGTTAAATCACTTCTGCCATGGCTGTCTTGGGAGGCAGTCAACTCTGTGCACACATTTCCTACGAACACCAAGTAAGAGCAGGTGCTCTTGTAAGGGTAATGACTTGTAGAGACTCATTGCTTGGAGAAATTTTTTTGCTAAGCTTAAAGGGAATAAAAAAAACCTTTAGAGCCTCAGAAGGAAAATATTCGTTACCTTGCAGGATGGAGCTACAATAACATTTAAAAAAAAAAAAGGTGGAAACATTGTCCCTCTCATTTCTTACCAGTTAGTAACTAGTTTAGGTTTCTGGAGTAAATGAAATGACATCTCAGGACCTGATTCTGCTTGCATCTGACAAACCTAATCTTGATATACCACCATCCTTGCTGGTATTTTACAATAATTAACTTTTAAATGGGAAAGGTTAATGAAAGAACCACTCTTTTGAGTAGTTCATAACTTCATTCCTACACCTTTCCCTCCCTGACTTTACTACATCCTCACAATTCTCTACCTGCCACAATCTCTATTTTTAAAGCCTGATTTTGTAATGCTGAGGGGGATGTAAACACATTCTTCTTCTGTCTCACAGGGGAGGATGAAATATGGAGAAAGTTTTGAAGTATAAAACCCCTGGAGGGAAAATGTGTTTATAAAACTGACATATTTTTATGTGCAGTTCCACCACCTTATACTGTAAACTCACTGTTCTTGGGACTCCAGAGACATACAGAAAGTGATTGACAGCCTCCAGAATCCACTGGTGTATCCCAGGTGTTAATCGTTCACAGGGAAGTGATCTTCTTACACCTTGATGCAGCAACCAGGCATCAGTTCTGGTTGGACTTACAACCTGTTAGGGATGACACTAGCAACTTTTCTTTAAAAAAAAAAAAAATCCTTTTTTTAAGTTGTTTGCGAAGTAAGAAAAGAATGTAGGAAAGATGAAATCAGATTTTGTCCATGGCATCTGCTTCAAGGTCATGATCGGTGCCCTGTAAGTGCAGATGTTTTCCTATCTCTAAAAGCATCAATTTTCCTTTAACTAAAAGAGCTGAAGGTCCTTACACACTTCATTGAGGGATCTCAAACACACCGTGCCTGATTACAGCTGTCCTATTACCTGAGCATTATATCTCCTCATTCATAGTTAACTAAATTGAGTAGGTTGCTGACTGCTACAGAGGTTGACTTATGAGTTAATCTTGTTGTTTTGTCGTGGGATTTGCATTCAGTTTTACATTTTCCTCTATCACAGAATGCTTAATAAGCAGGTACAGAACTTGCCTGCTTATACCAAGATCTAGGTTTACCCTCTTATAAAATGCTACTCTATACTCCACCACAGAAAACCAAGTAAGATCTACTTTTCAGGTCTTTCTAATAAGCAAGTGTCTTCCTCATTTTCCCCCACTCTCCTCCCATATGGTTTATGTCAGTAATGATCGCAGAGTTGTTTGAATGCACTCGATGGAATAAAATTGGCAAAACGAAAATAAGGGCAGCACATGAAAAAGTAAAGGAAATTTCTCCTCCCCTCTGTAGATGCCACATGGTGCCGTGACACAAGACTAGGCTTGCAGGTGTAACCCACACAGGGCAGGTGGGCTGTGGAGTCCACTAGAAGAGAATCCCTGGACTTGCTTTTGAGTAACACGCGGGACCGAGTTCAAAATGCTGCAGTTAGAAAGCTGCTCTCTAAGAGCAGCCATGATGTGCTGCCATGAAACATCCCTGAAGGATCAGTGGAGGCCAAATAAATATCACCAGAGCTGAGCTCAGCTTCAAAACGGGAAACTACAGAAAAAGTAGAATACTTGCTGAAAGAAACCAGAAGGATTAGCCAGGGGAGTTAAATCCTTGCAAATGGCATGAAGACCCTTTGGGGACATACCGGAGGCATTCAGGAAATGCATACCACATGTGAAGAAAGGCTTAAGAAAGGGTAAGAGGGTGCTGGCATGGGTAAACAGCAGGATTAAACAGATTATTAAATCAAGAAGGCATCCTTCAAAAAGCTGAATTTTCATTCAAATGAAGAAAAGAGATAGGGCTATAAACTATGACAGAACAAGTGTAAGAGGATTCAAAACAGACCAGCAAAGATTTTGAGGAAAAATTTTGCTGAAGGCTTCCAGACTAACAATAAATATTATTTCAAATATAGCAGGAGCAGGGCACTTGCCAGAGAGTCTGAAAGGCCAGTAGGTGAACAGGAGCATTCAGTAAAGATAAGTCAATAGCACACATTTTAAAAAGAAATTTATTTCTGCATTCCCTATGGAAGAACTTGAGGAGGCTCCCATGCCTAAACTTTTCTTTATGGGAGAACTGTCAGAGAAGCTGCTACTACTGGAAGTATTGGAAACCTGTGGGACAAGCAGGTTGAATTGAAGTTGAACAAGTTGCCAAGACCATACAGTGTTCAAGAATTCTGAAAGCACTCAAAGATTTATTAAAAGAAAAAAACAAAAACAAAACAAAAAACAAACAACCAACCAACCCCCACAAAACAAAAAAAAAACCAAAACAAAAAAACAACAAAACAAAACAAAAACAAAACAAAACAAAAACAAACAAACAAAAAACCCCACCAAAGTACTATCTGTGGTGTGTACTTTCTTGCTTAACACTGCCTTGATACCCAAAGACTGGAAGTGGCTGATGTATTGCCAGTTGTTAAAAATGATTGCAAGGATGATCTGGCTAGTTACAGTCTGATAAACCCGATATCCATTGTGTTCAGTCTTGCAGAAACTGCAATGAGGTGGATGCATGGACAAACATGATGGGTTTGGGAAGAGGCAACATTACTATTGGAAAGCACAGTCATGCCTTACAAACATATTTGGGTTCTCTGAGGGTGTTAACAAACACAGCCAAAGGGTTGATACAGTTTGGCTGTGCTGATACATAACACTTAAGAGACACTGAAGCTGAAGTGGCATTGTGGTGCACGGTACTTTAATACCCTGGATACCAAAAGGGCTGGCGGGGGAAGGATCTTACAAAACAGAGTGGCTGCAAAATAAAACAGCAGATGAAGTTTCAACCTGTTGGTAAAAAGATGCATCTGGAGGGAAAAAAACCTATCCCAATGTATAACATTATAACCTCTGACTTGACCGTGACATGTCAGTACATTGACCATGCAGTAATGAAATCTCAGATTTACAACAGATAATTCTGTCAAAATTTCAGCTCAGTAGTGATTAAAAAGAAAAAAGAAAAGAAAAAATGCAAATGTATTCCCTTTAGATGAGAAAAAATAAGACACCACTACACCACTGAATAAATCTATGTTGATGAGCCTACACAGTTCTGGTCCCCACTTGAGGAAGGACAGAGAACTCAGAAATATTCACAAAAGAGCCACATGGATGATGAAATGCTGCTGGGTGGAACAAGAGGTACAAATCCTGGTGAGCCCTGTAAAACTGTCAGTCAAAGACAGAGGATAAACAAGGAGTTCTTGCTCATGATCTTTTCCAGTGTAAGGTGCACAGGTGACCAGCAGGTAGCCAGCTCTGAACAACAACAGCTACAGTGAGGTGGTTCTTCCACATGGCTTGTGATTAGGCTGTGGGATTTCTTGCTGCATGGTGCAGGGAGTGGTAAAAGTTCATAGGACTCAGAGAGAGCCTTCACAGGCTCATGGAAGACAAATCTACTAAGGATTATTAAACATTTAGCTGTCCCCTCTAGCTGAGGAAATGCCAGAGCAACAAATTCTGGGAGGCCGTGAGAACATCAGTGGGAAATATCATCATATGCTTGTTCTGGAGACTTTTGTAATCTTCTCACAAAGCTGCTTTTGATCACTGTGGGCGGCAGGATTCTGAGCTGATGGACCTTTGCTCTGACCCAGTATGACCACACTTGTGCTATCCAGAATGTATTTGTAGACTGAAGATTTTTCTGGAGATTTGCAAGGAACTAAAACTACCTAGTGCTTGAATTTCTATTTTTTCCTGATTGAAATTCTGTAAAGGGAATCGGTGAAGGAAATATTTCCCTTGAATAAGGAATTGTATGTTTGTGGGAAGTAAGATCAGAATATCAAATACTTCATCTCCTTTGTTCTTTATTGCCAGTGCAATCAGTTTCCATATTCTTCACACCAGGGCTTACAGTGTGACACTAAATCACATTTAGCCTCTTTTGAACTTCTGTGCCAAGTTCAACCCCAGAAGCTGTTATTTGTCCCTGTAATTCTTTAGCTAGCCCTGCAGCTGATACAAACGTCATGTCATTTTTAAAAGCACTTGTGTGTGTGACAAAAACAAAAGAACAAGATCCTTTCCTTAGAGTTGCCATTCATTCAAAGGAGGATGTGCAGCTACAGAAAGACTTGCAGTCTACATGAGGAGCCAGCTGGGTCCCAGAAGAGCTGTACAGCTGTGTTGGAAGGGAATTCTGCTGATTTAGCTGGGTTCTGGAGCCCCTGCATTGCTCTGTGAGACCAGGTCTCATGAAAATCAGAGGGGAGTGTTGCTACTAAACTGGCTCGGAACTCCACCTCCAAGTAATTTAAGTTCCGAAGCTTCACAAGCCCTTTTGAAAACTTCAAAAAGCTTTAGTGGCTCTCCCACTCTGTATCGGAAATTTTCTTAATATCAAAACCAGGAGGCCTTAGAGCTTCTGAATTATTATCCAGTCTATTAGCTACATGGCCATTCCTCTCCATTATCTCAGGTGTATGTTTTGCTGTAAATGTCCCCAGTCAGAGGCACTTTCACATGTATCTACATCATTCTTATTTGTGTCTATTTATTTTAATCAAGTCTGCCACTATCCCTCTCACTTGTTACTATGTTGGGTTATAATGAGGTGCAAGTCGTAGAGCATTTGGAGATTTTTGAAGCCATCTTACTTCTTTTTCTAATACAGAGAGGTTTTTTTGTCCTCAGGGAATGTTTCAGCCTACTAGAGCATTACAGACAGGATACACCATGTGCTGCCCCCATTTGGTAACTCTGTGATTCAGAATGCATTTGCTTCATAGCTATGACTCCCACAGCCTCTGGATCCTCAGAGCTGAAGGGTGAGTAGAGTGTACTCTCAAAGGCACTCTTCCTTCCTCTGTTTGCCTTGAGATCCTTGGAGAACAGTGTCCTCTGTGTTTCTTGTTGATTCTCCAGTAGGAGTTCTAGAAAGCACTCTCTACCAGAAGTAGAAAAATTTGAGATGGAATGTAATCACACTGATGTCACCAAAATGAATTTATTCTGCATGATAGATGTTGGTGATTCTCATAACTTTCAGTTTGGAGTAATTGCCATTCCGAGCTCTCTTATCACCTGGCAGCAGTTTTAATTGCCCAACGTGCATGTCTTGGTTGGGTGCAAGATATTTAGGTGGAGTGGTTTTCTCAGACACAGCATCACATGGAGTTACATAATGCCAAATTATACATACCTGTGTGCTCAAGAGGCACCTTGAATAACACCAGCAAAAAAAGCTGGTGTCATGTTAGGGAAAGTAAAGATGAGTCGTGCTAGCAATATCAACATGTTCCAAGGTATTAGGCAGTTTGAATTAATCACTCTGACTTCATGTTTCTTCATTTTAATGCCATCCTGTTAATTATCCAATAGTAGATACTACCATTTCACCTCTAATAATGCCTTTTCCAAATAATGATTTATGAGGATACCATTTTCTATCTTGATGTAGGTGACAATGACACATAGGACCTACTTAGCATAACAGAGAAACAAGGTTTGTACTGGCAGGCAAAATCTGGATGTCTTTGATGAATAAGATGTCCCGATGCCTCTGAGGTAGGACCAGCAATACATGATTGACAGTAGATAGGTAAGAACACAGGAGCTATTCTGTGAAGGCAGAAGTAGCACAGCATCTTGGTGGGAAATGTATTCTGGAATTAATCTTATTGTTTCTTTCCCAAGGAGTGATAACAGATGCTTCTGTCTTTTCTAATACATGGCCTACTTTCAAAGTGTAACAAATATCAAATATCAGCTTGGGCCCTGAATTGCCTTTTAGTCCTTGTATTAGATGGGATTCTCAGAACTTACTGAATGTTGTTCTTATTTATGAATAGTCAACTTATTTTTTTAGACAGTCATACATTTTCCTTGAAAGACATTTCTAATGGATGAAGGATTGTTTCCCATCACTATCAACAATGCAATTAATATAAATTACAACATGCAGGTACAGTGAGACAGCAGCCTTGTGCTTATGCCCAAAGACACAAAGACAAGAGGATTCTATGACAAAGGAAGAAAGCAAACTATCTGAATGCCCTATCTCCCCTTTTTCTGTTCAAAAGCCCATCTTACCATTTGCTTCCCCTTTGATTTTCCTTTAAGCAGAACAGAGTATTTTTATTGATAGTGAACCTGTACCTAGAATTTTTCTAATGTGCTAGAACTAGAGAATCATGCAATTTCCATGCATGAGCATGTATGTTTTAGGACTATGGTGCTAAAAACTTGAAGCCCATTTATGTTTCTAACACAAGAAACTTTGTGCTGACAGTTATCTGAGCTTTGCTATTATTGGCCATCTGACTGCTGACCTTCCTCTCCATCTGTGAGGATGTGCAGCCTGAGTGATGAAGGCCAAAGAGCTGCTCGTGTGGAGTTGGTGGTGATGCAGTTTTGGATGGAGGATGTACTGCAGAACAGCCACAGCTGTGCTATGAAGGAGGCACTGTCAAGCCTCATTAGCAAAGATTGAGCAGGCACCTCTAACAGTTCAGTTTCTTTGGGACTATGCAGCTCCGATGCAGGGCTCCTCTTAGTTTTTGCAAACAAATCTCTGTGGACATAAGTGATCCAGACCTGAAGTGTTGCCATAATAACCTCAGTGTTGTCTCATCAATCCTGAGTGCTCTTCGGAGAAGTCCTAGTGGTAGATGCCCCTTGAGGACCTGTTGTTACCTCCAGACTTCTGGAGAAAGCAGAGACTGTCCTGACTTCCTGACTTCCCCACCACCCCCCACTGAAGAACCAGCCTCACCACTGTCTAAAACTGAATCTGGTCAAGGAGAGGACAGGTACTTCCAAGTTGTACTTCCCTAAGTACTTCCATTGTGGGTATGTTTGTGAGGAATGGCTGCTGGGGGCACCTAAAGCAGAAACTACATAAAGATTTGGTTCAAGGCATGGGGAGAGACTCAAACTGTTTGTGATGGAAAACAAATGCACTGATCGACTGGTAAGGTAAAATGAGTGGAAAAGGCAAATCTAGCTGTTTCAATGTCTGCTTCCTTCATGATCTGACCTACGAGTCTGATTTCTTTAACAGCAGTTTTAGTAGCAACCAAGCAGAGACTGATGGTGCTCAAGCGATCCTCTGGAAAGCAGCAATAAAACAAAGGATTTAGCTTCTGTGAAATTTTATCCCCATCTTTGATGTATGTGAGTACCCATTACAGTCAAAAAATAGGCCCCCTTTTCCCTATACTGTGCTCAGAAGTTCACTGGTGCAAGGCTCTATGGTAAGTTCCAATTGCACGATAGCCAGTGCCATGTCTTGTCTCCCTCTATATTTCATGAGATGATTTTAAGCACAGAAAATCATGTGAAAAGCTTGTCACAGCTTTCTGAAGTAAAACACTTCCCTGTGAATTCCAGCAGAATTAGTTGACTCGTGCTAACTGGCTGCAGAATAGCAAAAAGGCTGCAGACTATTGCCGAGGCATCACGATCTGATTGTATCACTTCACTTACTGAGATCTTTCCTGATACTGTGAAACCAACTAGAAATGTGAAAGGTAGAATGGGGCGGGCTGAAGCTGAGGACTGAGGGTATCAATACAGCTCCTCTCCAAAAAGAATTTTGTGAGCAACAGGTTACCTTGGATGCAGGAATATTCCAGAGTGACTAAACACATGAAAAATAAGGAATGTCGCTGCCTTCTCCATCTGTTTTCCTCCTGTCCTACTGTTCCACTTACCTCTTTTCTTTTTTTTTTTTTTTTAATGTCTACCTTTCTTTATTTTTGCTTATAATTAACCGAACTTTTCTCTGAAGGCTAGAGTTACCTTTTGTTTCTTTGTTTCAGTACCGTGTTTGTTTTTACCCTCTCTCAGTGTCTATTCAGACTGGTTGTTGACGATGTTTTCCAAGTGCCTTATTCTCAGCTGTGTAACCCAGCCCTGTGTTTCATGTCCCATAAACAACGTTAAATACACTACTTGAATAAATGGGGATATGGGAAGCCTGTTAAATGAATTGTAGCAGAATTCTTCTTAACCCTCTTACTTGGCTCAACTTTGAGCAGTCAAGAATAGAAAATTGGAGGGTTGCCATCGGAGAGGTCCTTCTGAAAACAGAAAATGGAACATTGCTTTTTAAAAAAACACTGTCCCTGAAAACCACGAGAAAGGAAGTGAAAGAGCAACATGACACAGTGAGGGTGAAATCCGTGCATGAAGGCACTGGAAAACACTGTTGTCATGGAATGGAGGAAGCAATGCTCAGTGGGCCTGTCCCCATCAGGCCAAGGCATTTTGGATTGACAAGTTTGAATCCATCACAGAAAACCTGAGTGTGTGTAAAGAGCAGGTTTGCTCCATTCTGGTCTCCATGTATCTGTATCCCTGTGCTATTTTCCATGCGTTGCCACCAGAGTGTAAGGAGCATTGCTGGGGGGCCCACAGTCTTCATCTCTAATTAATTTATGAACTCTGCTGAGGCAGCAGCTCTGGGGCAGAGCAGGACTGGGTTGCAGGAGAGCTGGGAGTTAGGGATGCAAGTTCTCCATGTGGAGTTTGTGCTTCCACCCTGGGGCTGGGCAGGAGAGCCCTGACCTCAGCATCACCAGTCCCTCCACACCAAGAGCTTTCTTGTGGTGATGCTTGAGCTCAGGCTTAGTAGTTATGACCTCCTGGGAGGAGAGGTAAGCCCCCTGCCCCTGCCTGTGCTTACGCTGACCTTTAAGCAGAAGAGTCTCTGTAGCAGCACCTGCAACCACCCTTTCATAGCAGGCACCCTGCTAAATGTTTCCAAAAATCCCACTGTTTCCCTCTTCCAAATCCCACCCAACCCCTTCCACAGATAAGACCCCTCCTCTGTTTTGACCTTAATGTCATGCTATCAAGGCTTTGAAAGGCTGCTTGATTAAAGCAGTAAAATGTAACAAGGCATATGGCTTGAAAATTGCTCCTCTGATTCTAGGAGCAAAGAGTGTTTGCCTTGGCACTTGGCGCTCAGAAATTTTTAGCACACCCATGATCAGATACCAAGGAGAGGGGTAGGAAGTGGGGGCAGTTTCTTGGTCTATTAGATCAACAGGTTCTAGCCAGTGACCCTATTTCCCTACATCACCTGCTTGACTCCTTGGTTTGTTCCCCTAGATTTTACTTTTGTGTAATTATAAACTAGGAGAAATTAGTGGGACTAGTGAAGAAGAGACTGTCCTGTCTTGCTTGTAGGTCAGATGATGCTAATGCTGTGAGCCAAGACAACCACATTCTGTATGGATTAAGAACAGAGAAGGAAAAATAAAGTTAGAGTCCAAGGTCAGTAAAACCATGAGTGGGTGAAATACCCTTCTCCTTTCTAGTGCAGATATCCTGTACCAGCCATGCAAGCCCTAGTCAGGCAAACAAGCACAGAGCTGACAAGTGAAGCTCAGCAGGGGCCCGTGGAGGCTGTCACAGGGGAAGTCTGGCAGATGTGGGCGACCCAGGAGGCTGTGCAATGGCACCTCTGTTGCATGGAGCCAGGTGTGGGTCTTGGGAGAGCCCAAGGAGGCAGGTTCCCCTGCCTCTGCCCAGAGTATTTGTGGCACAGAACCCAGCGTACACTCGCCCCAAACGATACTGACCTTGATATTCTTTCTGAAAGTTCTATATTTTAGAGACAAATGCCAAGTGAATTGCTTTGGTCTAGTCTGCTACTTTTTTCCTAGCAAGTTGCTTTATAAACAGTATAGATATTAAGAAAAAAGCTAAGTATTAATCTTGATTCTAGCTTCAGGATCTTCTGGAGAGACCAGAAATCCACATGACCCATGATTTGCAGAAGAAAATTAATCAGGAGATGACTCTAGTGACATGTGAAAGAGTGAGGTGAAAGTAGTCTCCTCACTGGTAAGGAGAATAAAAATATCCTCTCTGGGAATATGGGACCCCAATTCTTGAGTGTGAAAAGTAGCCTTGATGCTTAAAGGCAGCAAAGTGTCCTGCACATTAACACATTTGCTCTCAGCTGCCCACTGGAGTTTGCAGGGCAAACAGAAACAGACTGATGAGAAATTACTCCTCTACTCTTCTGCTGTGTTGGAATGATAATATTTTAGGCCTAGCAGTGCAATTTAAATGTCAGACTTTTTAGTATCATAGGTATGTTATGCTGGTACAATTACTGCATGGATGTGGGTAACGTGGGTATTCACGGACAGAAATAGTAAAAATGGAAATGGCAAAACAAAAGGCAAGATAAATGTGCCCTACTGCCACTGGTTGTGGTTGCAGGTAGCACTAATGAGTTTACATAAATGCTCAGTTTCACACAAAATGCATATTCTTTACTCAATATTCACAGAAAACTCCAGTACACAATTGTGGGCCAGGTCATTATTGGCAGAACTGGTCTGTAACGAAATTGCATTTTGGCTTTGATACCAGAAAAAAATTGATATTGCTGCTCAACACTGGCTTTGCAATCTCTTTGCAATGACATTTACTTTTAGTTGTCAACATTCTAGGAAAGCTGAGAAGACTTAAGCTATAAAACATACCCGGTGTCAAATCCCAAGGATTACTGAAGGATCAATATTTTGCGACAGTGATACCCACTGATGCGTGGTTTATTCTGGGTTCTTTGTTTTCTCTCTCTGTACCTGCAGAGCTCTGGAAACAGCATAACACATGAAAAAATTTCAGTTGTACAGACGCAGATAGTTGAAACATTTGTTCAAAGGTTGATGGAAAACTACCAGAAATCAGATACAGAGGTACAGACTCTGCATTTCTATGTTAGCAACAGCTAAATCATGTTTACAGCTTTATTTCTTAAAGCTCTTGCCACTCAATGACCTAAAAGAGAAACACATTTCTTAAGCTTATGAGCTTAGATGCAGATTATATTAGTTTGTAATAGCAGTGTTGGCAGCAAACTTTTGTAGTGCCCCTGCTGCCTTCTGACAGGTTTATTTCAGCTCTCAGGACTGTAATAATGTGAAGATGAGTTAGGGCTGGAGGTTTATATGCAACTGCAATGCAGGACTTTATTCTCAGAATCTACAGTGGGAACTCTTCTTCCTGAGCCATTGCTAATTCAGGGGGTCAACCACAATGTTAGGAAGCAGGTTTTGGTTTTTTTTTTTTTTTCAGTAAAATTTAAGGAAAATATTTATGAAAATATGGCCACTTCTGATTAAAAAACACAAATCATGTTTTTCTGTGACAGAAGGGATGTTGGGGCCCAACTGCAGTCCACACAGTTTCTGAGCTGGTGATTTCATACCTCTATTGAAAATTCTCTTTTAGCTTCAGATGGAAAGAAACAAACCATTAAACAGTTGCAGCTAGAACCAGTTAAAAAAAAATGACAAATCTGTTTTCCATTAGTTCAGTGAAATTGTAGGTCGAGCAAAAACTTTTACACTGAATGATTTGATTTTTGCTTCATTTCGGTATTGCAAAAGCATTTTATTTACAATAAAATGATCATGTTTCATTTTGATGTATGCTGTATATAGCAGTCCTTGTGACTCAGGACAACCACAACGTTTCTTATTTTGTTTCCCGAGGTCACTTTTTTAAAAAGGCATTTACAGAAGTGTCTCACTGTACTTGGGCTGTGACATCATGGCCACAGAGTGCAGAAGCTTGCAGCCATACTCCATGTTTTATGAAAATACTCTCCAGCAGCGGCATCATTTACCAAAAAGAACAAATATTACTATGCTCAGAGCACTGAGAACAGAAGAAGGTGGTTTCTCTGGGAGACGTTGCTAAGTGAAAAATAAAGCCAAGCTCTCTGCTTGGGAAGTTGTTGGAGTTGGGCTACACAAGCACAGTCACTGTGCATCTTTGTGCTTTGCTTTAGAAGCTGCCAGCCCACATGAGATGGCTCTGATACTGGTTAGTCATGCTGGTCTGTTGAGTGCCCATACTTAGTGGTTTCATTTGGGGCAGAGTCCCACTGTACAGACACACGGTGACAGCCTTGAGAAGAAAGGTAGGGGGGCTCTGGCACTGCTATTTCTGTGCTCAGTGCCAAGTCATGCCAGAAGGGCTGGTAAAATAAAGATAACCAGAAGGCAAGGGTAGTGCCCCGCTCTTCTGTGGTTCATATTCATAGTGGATGATACACTGGTAATCTTCTAACTTAAACTTCTACTGATGGGTCTCTTCCTTCACAAGGCATTTCCCCAGAGCAGTTCAGTCTTGTGCATTGACTGAGACAGAAGACAGAAGCAGGTCAGGTACGTAGGCTGTGCCACAGTGTCAGTACCAGGTTTGCTGCATGGAGGCTGTGCAACCAACTCCTCTAAAGTTCTGAGCACTTGACTTCACAGCTTCAGCTGTGTGTTTTAGGGTAGCTGTTATGTGTGGGTGGAATTTTGAGAAGAAGTAAACCCAGACAATAAATCAGAAATGCAAGCTTGTGGAATTGTGATATCCACATAATCCATTAGCTGACTTAGAGGCAATACAAACTCCACTGCTAGAGGCATGTCGGCTTCTACAGAAACCTACACTAGGAACACTGCTTGGGTTTCAAGGATGTTTGCACAACAGTTAGAACACCTGCACTTTGATTTTCATTCCTGGGCTTCTGTTCTTATCTGTTCTCACCATTTACTACATGATTTCAGTTCTTCTCTGGGCTTCTTATTTTTTTGTTCCATTTTCTCATGCTTTTTCCATTTTATTTTTTACCCCCTATATCCTTTTCTATATGGTGTCTGGTCAGCAACATCCCTTCTTGCCTGATTTCACTGTCCTGTCCCTATGTTTGAGAAGGCTGGAGTGAGAGAAAAAATGAAAAATGCATGTGAGGTTTCAGCTGTGTAGAAAGATACAGGAGGAGTCAGCTGGACTTTCCTGAAACCTGTAGACAGTGGAGTCTCCACTCTCTCCCTCCACTTGGATGATCCCAAATTCCTGTCTCATCTGTGTTGTACTCAAAGGACGTGGCCCAGGATCAAGAGCTACCTAATGTTGCTGGGCTGTGCTTCAACCTCATAAGAGATGTCCTGCTCCCAGTTTCACTTCTTGCTAGTCTAAAACAATTAACAGAGGCCAGCCACATATATTGTTCTTTTTATTCCAGCAGAGTCTTAGAATTTGACCAACTTTTTGCTGACTTTACCAAAAAGAAACCCAAATCAAAGGAAAGCTAGAGCTGCTCTGAATAAAGATCACCAGAACTTTTAAGCAGGGCTAAAATACATGGATTTTCCTGCAACATTCTTTTTTTTTTTTTTTTTTTTTCCCCCAGAAATCTCTCAGAAATGTTCATTGTAAGACAGAAAAATTGACACAGGAAATTTCACCAATAACCCAGTGAATTTATTAGCATTTACTACTTAGATCTGGCATGTAGAGGTGCCAGGCAACCTTGGAAGTAGACTGTGCTGTCAGCTGAGCCTACAGTCTGCAGTTGTGCCTATTTCTTATCTGTGTAATGTAATATGCTGACTGAATTTTAGTTTTCCTCCATTGTGATCATCTGGTTGCAAGTACTGTTTGGTGGTAAGAAAACAACTAAACATTTATACCTAGCAATGACCTATCTATGTGAAATTTAAATTCTCTCATGTAAATCTGTTTAAGTGGTATTACATATCCTCCTATTTGTGCCCTTTCTGAGGGTGTGTAGATTGTCAAATATCAAGAAATGTAACACATAATTTTTTAAATCATATATTAAATGGTCTGTGTGTACAAGGTTATCCGCAGACAGCATATTTGTTTTGATAAATGCATTACCTCACAGCTTACTGAATGAAGCCTGGTCACAGTTTTTCTGACTTTCTCTCTGGAGGCAAAGGACATGATGCTATGAGAGGCCAGGCTCATGGATGTTGCAGAGCCAGGAACAGGATCTTCTCCTAAAATCACATTTCCTGATCCTGCTCCCCAAACTTTCTGCTTCTCTGTCCTCTGCACACATTTTCTTCTGTCAATTCTTGTACCTATTAGTGAGATCTTTCTTTTCTCAAACATTTTAAGATTACTTATGAAACTTAATACATTTCACAGAATCACACAACCACTGAATCACAGAATGGGTAAGGTTGGAAGGAACTACAATGGGTCATCTGGTCCAGCATCCCTGCTCAAGCATTTGCCACCTTCAAATACTGGTTGTTAACTTCCTACTGTTTTCAGAGAATTAATGTTTCTAAAACCAACAGAGATGTACAAAATGGATTATTCCATTTCATCAATGGATTATTTTCAATAAGACATTCAGTTAGGAAGACATTCTTGCTCTAATTAATTAGGTCTCACGCTACATTTTCAGAGCTCTGGATCTTTTACGTCTGGGCTATGGCGTTTGCTCATTCCTAGCTTCACTCATTTACTTTCTCTGCTATTATAGATTGTTGGGCTGTGCCATGGGATAAATATGGAAGCAACTGCTCTCTGAGCCCAGCTCACTGACTTAGTGAAAGAAAATCTTGGTCTCAAAGAGATTAGAAAAGAAATGTGGGATGACTAAGAATCGCTAGTGCAGAACGTATTTGTAACTTGTGTCCATCTAAAAGTGGGTACAGAATGCGAGGGGATACTTGATCAGTCTTTTTGTGCTGCTGTATAATTCACCACAAGTGTAGCAGTCAAAGGAATAAATTGCTGCAGTGTGGCAGGTGGATTAATGAGTGAATCACTTGTCTCCTGCTGCTAGAAGCATCTTGTAAAAATGTCTGATGGAAAAATAGTGTGCCTTCTCCAAGAAGGGAAGTGCATTCTTGATGGAAGAGGTACCACGTTAGAGAGAGTGATGGAAGCTCTTTTTAGTTACAGCTGAGGGAACATTTTTGATATACCTCAGCTTGTAATATTCTGCATTTTTCTTATAAACTTCATGTCCATTCATAATTATATTGCTCACTCTAACCCTGCCTTTTTTTTTCAAGTAATCCACTGATTGCTTTGGGGCTACGAAAGTCATTAGTTTACAAAAATAAGACATCCCAGTCTAGTCTGTAAAAACTGACCTGACTGTGACCTTGAGCAACTGCCTCCATCAGATCCCCAGGATTTTCATCTGGTGGTCCATTAATGTCAACAGTGACTTGAGCAATGTTGAAATTTCTTTTGTAGTCCTGAGGGTCAGTCCAGTTTTCACCAGCCTGTTTTTTCACCATGGTGCTGCTACTTCCATTAAATACATGCATCTCAGGATTCCCAGTAGGTTGCATGCAAATGATACAATTGAATTTTCACTTCTTGTAGTGCCCAGATGCAAGAAGGATATTGCTCTGTCTTCTGGATGCATGGATGTTAAAAAAACAGTTATGAAGAAAGACCATCTGGTTGTAGTTGAGAGACTTTTGAAATCCTCTGAACATTGCTTTCCCACATGTGCACACTTCATCTCTTACAGGTTCTGTTTGTAATTGCAGGGAAAGTTGGAAGTCTATCGCCTTAGCACTGAGCAACCAGTGTTTGAAATCATTAGTGAAGTGAGAAGGGAAGGAGTTGACAATGTGATTTGTCAGAAGAAAAAGGTTGACTCCACTGTAAATAATGATGACTTGGGAGAACACTTGTCTCAAGTAAGGAAATACATAAGCGTACCAGTAAGCAAAGACAAGGATGATATCCTAGTGGAGTCTGCTGAAGATAATTTATGTTATTGCATTCCATCTGGGATGTTGGTTGGGTGAAGAGCATGGAGGTGATCCATGCTGTTAATGACTACTCATTTGTCAGGCTGTCTTGAGTCAATCATCTTTGACTGTGAGTTTATGCTCCAACTGCAGAAAAGTTGGGCCAAACCCAGCCTTTAGACCATGAATAACTACATGTATTTGATCTGAATTTGGTTCTAAACTTAGGAACTCTGGTTTCAGACAGTTTTGAATGAAATCAACATCATGCTTTCTACACAGGTGAACATCAGAGAGGTTGAACTTCCATCTGAGGAAGTACAGAAGTCAACAAACAGTCATATATCAGGCACTTTCATTTATTGTCATTATTCATTTTCTGGGCAGGGCAAAAAAACTGTGATGTTTCAGTGACCCTGACAAAAGTGTTGATGGGAGTTTTATCTTCTTGTGCAACCTGGTCACACAAAACAATGAGGGCAGAATCCTTTTTTCCCCTTGGGGTTATTCAGAATAAAAAATACATTCAGGTTTATGTTTTGAAAAAGTGGTCCCCAAACTGTTCTTCTGGGACTGACAAACTAAAGCCTGGAAAGTAATTTCTAAATTGTAACTTTCAAAACCATACCTTTTCTAGTCAAACATATTTCTCCTCATCAAAGTTCAATTGGTACTGAAATTATGGTAGTCAGTCAGTGAATACAAATTAAATCAAATGGATAATGGCTAAATACTTCTGTCTAAAGCAAACATTTGTGTAGATCTCTAAAGCAGAGAAGCTTGTGAGGCAGGATATAATTACAGTGCCAACAGAGTGGGAAGGGGTTTCAACATCTGCAATGAACCCGGGAGATAGGGACACACAGAAGTAACTGAGGAACCAGTGGAAATGGAAGAGGTCTGTGTGTGAGGAGGCTGCAGGGAAACTTCCATGTCCCCACTTGGAAGGGCACAGTGTGCAGATGCAATGAACATGAAGAGCAGGAAGCTCAGGTGCAGTCAAAGAGCTGTGGTTTGAGCAGAGCCATGGGAACTCGGTGGGCTGGTGCACACCAGAGTCATGGGTGGTTGTAGGGTGTTTGAGAAGGATCAGTGGGGAAGAAGAGGAGTGAGGACTGTCTTCTGTGCAAGGGGTTCATTCCTTGCACAGAGGTTGTGTGTGAATGTGGAGATGTCCTGCTGAAAGCTTGTAAGACAAGGTCAGAGGAGGAAGGAATGCTAGTGAAGATTAATGACTGTGGTGGGGAATCTATGACAGACTGTCCAGTCAAGAGAATAAACTGGATGGATCTGTCTAGAGAGGAAAAAGAAAAACATTTTTGATTTGAGGTCTTGGTGTTCATCCAGAAACCTACTGAAAGACAAAAACAGCATTGTGAAAGCCTAGGAGGTTCCTAGACAGCATTAGTGATAATATCTTAAAAGCAAATGCTAGATGAGCCAGCTGTGATAAATCCCTAGTTCTGCTGCGCAGAAACAGGAAAACCAGGTAGCAAGTGCCATCTGAGGGCTGCAGAGACTGTGAAACGATTTCAGGATCAGAAGAAAGGTTGTGAAATTATTCTGCAGGGACTTCAGGGGAGCAGACTGTGACTTTCTTAGGGAATTGATAGAAAAAATCCCTGAGAAATTGCCAAGAGAGGTAAAGTGCAGAGGAAAGGTGGTTGATTTTCAAATAAACAGAAGAGATTTCATAACCAACTACCCTGTTATGCAAGAAGACCAGGAAGTTTTGCAGAAATCTGGCCTTGTTTGCTTTTGCAAGAAGCTTCCTGAGGGACTGAAATAGAAAGATTGCAAGTAGTAGAAGCATGGACAGGCCACAGAGGTGGAGTATCAGAGTTCAGACCCATAGCGATGAAATCAGGAAGGCCAAAGCCAAGCTGCAGATCAAATTAATATGGGCCACAAAAGCTAAGAAGGTAAGCTGACATTGAATGAAGTGTCACTTCTAGCAGGAGGGGCAGGACCTCCAGGGGTCCTCTATAACCTCTGTAACAGTTTTCAGGAGGCAGTCATAGAATCACTGAATGTTAAAGTGTTGGGATGGACCTTAAAACCTCCCTGCCATGGACAGGGACATTTCCCACTAGACCAGGTTGCTCAAGGCCTTATGTAACCTGGCTTTGAACATTGCTAGGGTTAGGGCATCCACAAGTCTGCTACTTTGAGCAAAGAAGAAAACTTGACTATACTTCTCATAAATCCCTTAATTTTGCTTTTATTAAGGACATTGTAATTAGGGAGACCAAGTATGTGAATGTGGTATGAAACAGAATCCCCATTTGGTATAATAGTGTTCATCACCATTAACAATGCTGCGTTTTGCAGGGGTTCACTGCTTGCTATTTTGGATTAAATTGCTTCATTTTTTTTCTCCTTCACAATTCCTGTTTCTGTGGAGTCACAGTAATAGAAATTTATTGCCAACGACAGCACTGTTTCAAACTGCAAAGTTTGAGCATTTGAAAGTTAAAATAAAATACAAAAAGTTGCATGCTTTTATAATTGCATTTACTTCCAAACCACATTTCTTCCAGGGGACATCAATTTTTGTGGGCCTACTCTTACCAACGTCTTCTTTAGCAGGAACAGCTGCAGCTCTTGCAGGAGGAAAATATCAGGCTTAGCAAACTGGTGTGTAAGCTAAAGGCTCTGGACTGTTGCAAGCAAATCACTCAGAAGGCACAGCTCCCTGCAAAGCTTAGAGATGCTGAGAAGAGGATATTTCCTTATAATTTCATCTGTTATTAGTGTCTAAGTTTCTGCAAAACTTGTGGTCAGATTAAGGAGGCTCATGGAATACTGGTGAGTCTATGGGAGCTCTTGGTAACTGCAGATTTTAGGCAAAAAGTCGAATTTTTTTTCCCTGCTATGTTATTGGTATAATGGTGGTCTTCAAGAGGAAGGAACATGAAACAAATCCCTGATGCTTGCTTGAAGCAAGAGGTTAGGAAGTGTGAATACCCTACAATATTCTTAATTCTGTTGTTGACTCAGAAGATGATTTATGACATGGTATCACAATCTGCTACTTCATAACTGACCAAAAAATATGAAAAAGAAGACAGGCAGACATGAAGTGAAAATGGACCAGATTGTTGTCTGGGGAGTGGCTGGATTTGTTTTCTTTTTTTTTTTTTTTAAATTAGTGTCTGCTTAAACAAAGCAGAAGGTTTATAAATTTAATTACAGAAATACAAGATGAAGGATAAAATTTACTTAATTAAAGTGAAGGTGGATGGAAAGAAAAGTGCCTCACTGCTTTAATTGAGTCTGATTAGGATGGAGCAAAGGTTATTGATGGTTATAGAGGTTAATTAGCTGTACTTGTCAATCAAAAGAGAAGCAGAACGGAGTGTACTTGTGAACTTAAAGAAGGGTGAAAACAAAATGGGGTTTGTGCACCTGTTAATTTTAATCTTTAGTAAAACTGGATCTTATGTATCAAGGAGATGCTAAATCATTAGAATATTTTATTAAATAGCTCAGACAAAAATGGATTGAATTACTGTAAATTTGTGGATTGAAATAAGAGCTATCTTCAGGAGATCTAAAAGAAAAGCCTGAAAATGAGAAAAATAAATGCAAGAATCTGGCTTTTTTAAAATTAGAAATTAGCTCATCTCATTCTGACGTATCTTTTCTGTGTCTGACTTTGGAATGATCCCAAAGATCTAAGAACTTGTATTTGATTGCCCCCCACTTCAAGCGCAGAGGATCCTGGACCTTGGTTTTTCGAGTTCAATTGACTGGAAAAGGACAAAGGGCAGCTGAATCTGTACATGACATAGCAAAATGTATATATATATGCACATTTATGTTTGTGTTTAAAAAACAAAGAGACCTTGCCCAGAAGGAAAACAAGCTTCATCACATACATTTTTACTCTTGAGATAAAACTAAACAGATTAGTAGACAGACAGGTCTTATGCATTAGAATAATGCATAAGAAAGATGGAGTTTTACAGTGCTCTGAGCTTGTTTGCACACAACGACTTGACTTGCTCACATGTGAATATAATTACAGATGTGCATTTGTACCCATAGGAAAGACTCTCCCTCATAAAGGACCTTTCTGGGCCATCTTCCTCCCCACCTAGCTTTAGAAAAGGTGCAGCTTTTGTTAGACGACAGGAGCTATTCAATCCTACTTTACTCAAAATCTCTGACATTTGCCTTTCAAGAAACCCATTTCTCTATAAAAGAGAGAAAATGACTGCTCTCATCACTGTTTTTCTTGTGAGCTTTCTGTTTACAGTAAGCTCTTCAAAACAGCAAAGAGCCTCCAAATTCTAAGATGATGGCATAACTTTGAAGGTGACTGTTCCAGGGGCAGCTCAGGACTGGAAGGAAAGCTCCTGCAAAATTTCAAGCTGACATTGACAGGCTAAAGAAAAGTCTACATAAACTAGTATCAGAATTCAACAGT
This sequence comes from Formicarius rufipectus, assembly GCA_013399695.1. NCBI lineage: Eukaryota > Metazoa > Chordata > Aves > Passeriformes > Formicariidae > Formicarius > Formicarius rufipectus. The sequence continues at coordinate 134,600 of VXAU01005682.1, forward strand.
TCCTGAACTGTCCTCTCCATCTCACTTGTTTTAATGAGGGATTTGCCTACTGTTACTCTAAGAGAGAGATGGATTAACACCCAACTACATAATATAGTTACTGAAGCTGGATGTGTATTTCAAGGAATTGAAACCATGTGTTCATCTGAGTGTTTTCACCATCACAGGCAGAGAGCACTAGGGAAAAAAAATGTAGCATCTTAGAAAAAGTTTAAGTCACATATCAAAATGACAGCTACAGGCATTACATTTATGTGTGTCATCCACAGAGCTGCACGTATGTTTTAGTAGAGCAAAAGACACTATTAATATTTTATTTCACAGATTTAAAAACAAAAACAAAACAAACAAACAAAAACCAAACCAAAACAACAACAACAAAAAACCACCCACATTAAATTACAGATCCTGAGGTTATTAGTCTTCCAACCAGTCACTAAATTTCAAGGAAACATTCAGGGATGTTGTCATTAAATCCAGGAAAAAAATCATTAGATGTTTGGGGGTTTTTTTCCATCCAAACACCTTCATGGATATATCACTGCCACAGCAAACTGCCTCTCACTTCTACACATGGCTGCACATGCTGAAATGGCCCGTTCCTCAAAGTCAGAAAAGCACATGCTTCACTTACAAAATATTTAATGCCAGGCAACATGATTATAGGGAAAATAAGCCTTGTCAAACCAACATAATTTCATTCTGTTGATAAAATTATAAGTTAGATACATAGGCATAATGCTAGAGATGTAATATATATTTAGAAGTGCTCTGTGGGTGAGCAGCACATAACTTTCGTATTTTAAATTTTACTATTACACAATACCAATAAAAATGCTAAATGGATTGAGAGCTGGATTTTTCTGATGTATGAAAATGCATAATTTTCATTAAGTTGGTTTCTGATGGGTTTCTACAGGGGTTGGTAGCAGAAGTATCAGTATTCAACATTTTTACAATAAATTGGAAATAAATATAAATTTATAGATTATAAAAATAACCAATGACATATTTGGGGTGCAATGTTAGGGAATTTGATAAGGTACTTTTTGTAAATAATGATATGGGCAGAGTCAGAGTACAGAATCACACGGATAACCTGGTTATCCCTCTGGAAAGTATTTCAGTGCCTGGGTAGATGAAGGAGAAGGAAGCAGGACTTGCACAGCGCAGGGTGACTGTACAACAGGACAGGGATCATAACATGACTGACCATGTAGTGCTGTACTGGAAAGGATGGATGCTGCAATCTTTTTTATCTTAAAAATTGGTTGGTATCTCCATGTGCAACACAGAAATACTGCTGCTGGTTCCAGAGTGTACCACCTAAAACAAATGAAGGAAAAAATGAGAGAATGCAGAGAAGAGTTCCAAAAATTATTTGAGGGCTGCAGGAAATGCTTTCTAGCAGAGGGGTCAATCTGTTTAAACTACCTAAAAGAAGAGTGACATGATTACAGTCTACAGGTAATTCTTTTGGGAGCAAAGATCTGACATGAAAAGGTTCTTCAGGGAAGCTGTAACATGAGGTAATGCCTCAAAGCTGGGGCCAGAGAAACCGAAAATGGGAAATTAAGAGACAATGTTTTCAAAATGTGATTAACGGTGGAAATGACAATATGTCTGAGTATCATCAAGACTGGATGCTTTTCCGGGAAACATGGTTTAGCCAAACCAACTTGCTCATTCCAGTACAAGGGTATTGAAGGTAAACATGATATTAAAAAAACCAGGTCTCGATTGCTCCATTTTGAGCTAATGAAAAATGTTTGGACCGTGACTGCTTTTAGCTATTCATGGTCAGATTTTTCAGCAGAGTGGAGTTGCCCTTGGGTAATAAGTTGATTTTCTTCCCTGACAAGTTGTCAATTTACTTCCAGAAGACCCATTGGATCTTCCATCTTTCCAGATGCAGTTTTGTTGTTGTGTTTGTTTTCTTTTGGTTTCTGACATCAGCTTCTGGTTCTTTTATTTTTCTTTGCTTCTTTCTCGCCATCGTGATGATGGTGTTTGCCAATAGCCAGCTCCATTCCACAACCCTTGGCTGTACAGGAGGGTTTGACCTGATCTGGATGGCTTTTAATACCATTGCATTTGATTGTGGTACAGATTCCAACATGTAACCATACTGTCTGTCTGGCTCTAGAAACTATGTATAAACAGCAATGTTTGAAAAAGTTGTGCCCATTTCCCCCCTCTCTTTCCTTGTTTATATGTTGTTTTAAAAACAAGTTTCTCTTGCAGAACAGAGGCTGGTTACAGAAAGCAGAATTCAGCAGTCTGAGGAAATTGGAAGCAATTGCCTTCTTGTTTATTTGCAATTGAATGAATTGTACACATGAATGTTGTTTTGAGGCTTCTTTCTCTATCAAGCAATGGTATGAATACAGCATTCTGTTCCTACTCATCCTACCCTTCCCTTGTGCTCCCTGTTCCCACAACCCCAACGACTTGATTTTGGGTTTAGGCCTGACTAGGGACCTTTCATTAGATATTAGGACAATTCAGATTTGTTTTCCAACATTTCAATATCTTCAGTACCCAGCCCTGTGTGATTGGGCCTCTCCTCATTCAGCTCAGCTGAGCATGACAGCTGAGGAGTGGCCATCAGAGTTTGAAAGCAAGTTTAAAAAGGCATATAAAGGAACTGTGGGAAGGCAATCTAACTCTAAAGATTTTATAACTGTAGGTTGTAGAAAAAAGATCTTGTTTGAAGTAGAACAGAGGAACACAAAAGAAACCAAGAACTTCCAAGACACCAGAAGTCTATGCAATGAAAGATGAAAACACGGAGATGTTCCCAGATGGAAGAAAAAGAGCAGAGTGAAATGCCTAATCAGGGAAGCTGAAAAACCTTCTAAAATCTACCGTCTTCAATGAAGGGGGCTCAAAAACGAAATGCAGCAGGTAAACTCATAACACAGAACTGTAATATGGAAGTATTAGTGTTTCTGGAAAGACTTCTCCAGGTTTAACACTGCCTGACCTAATATCTGAGAGTATCTGAAGTGTCTGAACTTCAGAACTCCACTGTAGCCATCCAAGTGGTCAGGATGAGTGTCTTGCAGCAGGTACTTTGGCACTATGCTGGGCTGTGCCTGCTCAGGGCTTTAGGGTCACAGTCCACCTGTTGGTGACATCTTGTGTTTCTGATACTTCTCAAGGCCTTCCTGAGCCCTGTTTAGTATCTTTGCTTTAGAAAATGAGGCTTATTCTCCATATTTTGCAAGTAAACTGCCTAAGAATTTGTGTAATGTGCTGGTGCAGAGGGAGTGGGGGAACATGTTGGCATCTCTGGGAGGACTGGGGGTGCAGCTTTCACTAAGCTGATGCTGTTGCACTGAACTGATGTATTGAGTTAGTGTAACTGAAATAAGACCAGCTCTCAAAGGATGCAAAAGGTGGTGTAGAGCTTTAACTTTTTTTGTTTTAAAACTGATTTGGCCAAGTTATTACAAGTCCTGTGTTTAGCACAGCTGGTGGAGTGGGCTTTTGGCTGTGAAATGTGCAGTGCTTCTTTTGTAGTATAGCCTGCAGAAATAATTACTGTTTAGAAACTACTTGAACTACATGAATCCTTCTACTGGCAACTTTGCTGCCTCAGAAGTCTCCTTACCCTTGCTTTCTTGGTCTAAAAAAGAAAAATGCTTTGTAAATGTAACCGAATGCCTCTCCTCTGCACCAAGCAAAGTATATTGTGTCTTCAATCTTCTCAAGCATCAAGGTGAAAAAGCATGAACTGTTTGTTTTCCCGAGACAGAATGACAAATGCTATTCTGCTGGGAATAATTTCTCAGGCTGCTGGCATGTTTTCTAAACAAAATCATACGAGAGACTTTTCCACAGCCATAGCAGTTGGTGCAGACACAGGAGGCCACTGGTTCCATTGGTGGCTCTGAACTGTTTTGCTGTGTTTACAAAATAACCTTTCAAGAGATCAGGAATGTCAGTAGCTGTATCAGCCTTTCAGGAGGGCAGAAAGACAAAATGGTAATCGCCACCCAACAGCCGTAGCTGCAGCTAGCAGCTTCAGGGTCATTAACACTAACCAACTTTAAACAGAAATTTAGTTAGCAAATTACAGACTCCGTGTGTTGGATGTGAGGGAAGAGATGCTGTTTTCTCCACAACCCTCTGCACTGAAAATGGAAGTAGGGCCTTGCATAATTAGAGCTACACACAGAGAACGCTGAGAAAAGGACTCTGTATTTTTGACTTCCTCCAGCAGTGCCTGAAATGCAGATTCCTATTAAACAATAATGGGAATGTCAATTTGCACTATTCGTGCTGTATTTTGCATTATGGGTACGTTTAGCAAAGCTGTAATTATTTCAGCCAGAAAGGACTGATGACCTCTCATTCCTATGAGTGCACAGAGCAACAACATCTTTCCCTTTAAATCTGGGCACCTGCTTTGAGGCAGAGCTGTCAGATAATGAATTTTTGTTGCTGCCATTAAACCTTTTACCATCTTTTAGATAGGAAGCCAGTTAACCCAAGAGAGCAGTTCAAAATGAGAGGCAGGCTGATGAACTGCAGTGTCAAGTTTATGACCTGGGAGCTGTGGTTTCCCAGAGGAATGTAACTGCAGGTAAAGATAGTTGTGAGCTATGTGTCTGTGTCTCTGAATCCCTCCTTAACCTTTGAAGAAATAGGCAACTTAAGCCTAATATAAAAAAGGGGAAGACCTACTCCGTAATTAAAGCATTTAGGTAGAGGAGAAAGACCCAAAACAACTTTCAGGAAAAGTCACAAAACTCAAAAGCTTTCTTTCACCACAGCTGCTGAACCAGCACAACACACTGGTTCCCCAGTTAACAATTTTAAACCATAACCTGGGCTGTCTTTTGCTTTGTAGGGATATCATAGGAAATTAAAAGGAAGCGGTATTATGGAAGGAGCCAACTGGGAAACAAAGGATCCCAAGTGGTAGAAAATTTGGCTTCAGCAGTGGCTCTGTCCTTGGAATAGCTTACCTGGAAATCATGTGGGGCAGTCAAACAAGACTGTACCCTTGTAATTCAATTAGATACATATGCCTATGGTTCCAGGTGGTTTTGGAGGCTCTCAAGACAGCAGCGACAGCTTTCTAGTCCTTAATTGAATTAATGTGGAACTTAAACCTTTAATAAAAATCTTTCTTGTCAGCTGTTTGTTAGGTAACTTCTAAATGTAATGCTTATGTAATTCATGTAGTTTTAAAAGCTTGATTAGGGATTTCTACTCCTACCTGTCTGAAGCTGTTCTGTTGTTAAAATCCTACTTTCTGTCTGACGAATACATGCAGAAAAATTGATGGGCAGTATCTAAATTCCTAGTAAGTTAACAGGAAAAACCTCCAATAATCTGTCAAGGTCTATTTCTATGCTACAAAGAGGATAAAGGACTGCAAATTTGATTATAGTTTCCTTCTGCAGGAAAATGTAAGTTGTACCTGCCACAGCAAACGGAGGAATCCTCATTAGCACACTGCTGAAGGCAAGACACAAAGCAAATGTGGGAAAACAAAGAGCTGGGAGATATCTTTGAATTAATGCACAGATATATTTGGTTTCTCTGGCTTTAAGTCAATCAAGTTCAGGGGAAAAGTAGTGCAAAACTTGTAAGTCACACTGATGCTACTGAGCACAAGGAGAGCAGCTGTGACAGAAAGGAGATGAAATCTTGTTGTCCAGTAGTGAGTTACTATGGTTAAAGATGATGTGGAGCTGGAAAAATTGGCTGAGGAGCTTAGATTTCTCTATGCTCAACACAGGAGCTCCATCAAACCACAGTGTGAAACTCTGCAGTGTATTATAGCTTCCTTTTCACTTGTGTTAATTCCTGTATCTGTAATATTTAATGGACATTGTGAAGTTTGCTGTTGTTTTTCCTTTCAAAAAGGTAGAAGACTGCAGAGCTGTGATTCCATAGCACAAGCAGGAGAGGAAATTGTTTTCCAGATAATAAGTCAATATTAAATAGCTATATTTTTAAAGTATTCATACTAGTACGTCTTATAAGACAATCCAGACTTCCATCATGTAAAGATTTGTGTTTTGGCACTAGCCTCACTTCAGACCTATAGCATTCGGCCAGATTTATCTCTATAGAGGTGGCAACTCTTAACTTGCAGTAGCTGTGTTTCGACTGTAAAGGGGAAGGTGTTTTTGAAACAGGCTGTGTCAACTTCAGGAATTGCCCAGGTAGACTAAGACTTCAGCCAGTTAGTAAGAATAATCTGTAGATTAGCAGTCTGAGCCATGTCCTCTCCGTGTTATCTCCAGTCCTTCTCCTCCATTTTCACATCATCTTCCCTCTCAAATGCACGGAGTCTTGGCGTGCCTCGGTAATGTAAAACTCTTGCTACACTTCTTCCTGGGTTCACATGGTGTTTGTGTAGGCAGTCCTCTCCAGCCCCTGCTTCAGGACGCGTGGACATCCGATGCCTCTGCCCAGGCTGGCTATCTGTGCACCCTGGGCAGCTGCCATCTGCTCTCCTGCTGCTTCAGCAGAAGGTCAGAGTCCCTTGCACATGCACCCTGAAATGATGCCAGAAACAACTAACCACAGCTGGCGTCTTGGATCACATCTGAGAGGGAGGAGGAACCTTATCCCACTTAGCAAATCAAGTGCAGGATTACAGCTACACAGCAAAAAAAACCCCCAAACCTCACCTTTTTAGTTCAAGATTAGCATAGGGTTAAAAAGTGATATATTCACACCACCCTGAACAGATACTAATGAGGGCTACAGCACATCGAGGCTATGGCATGCCAATCCTTTGAGCAGGGTTTTTTATTTCGGTGGTTGAAGGGCTGGCATTAAGTGGCTGCACCTCTGCTTTGCAGAAATCTGTGACATTAAGGACTGGAAATCACTAGGGAATTTAGTGTCACTGGGAGCAGATCGGGAACATCCATCCACACTTTTTAATCTTGGCTTTCAGCAGGACTAGAAAAGACACAGTTGTGGGTAGTCACAGATCATAAAGTAGACTAAGGACAGCAGGAATCTTCTGCTTCATTGAGATGTCTCCTGCGGCAGGAATGAATGCCAATTCACTCGTTACTACGAATTGAAAGGACACGGAATGAGTTGCAAAAACTGCAGATAATTGCAATTTTTGTGAATAACTATCTGCAAATAGTTTTTGCTCTACTTTCTGTCAAGGTCATCCGTGAACTTTTTGAAGACTAAACAAAGTACTTTTCAACTGGTACTATGCTGCGTGTTCACAACTTGGGGTTCAGTTGGTTTTTTGTTCCTTTTCGCCCAAACATTTTTTCTTAAAGGTCAAAAATAACAGCTTTTGCATTCACCTGAGGTCTGTTTTAACTCTGTTGTTAGCAACTCTTCAGGCTCTGCAGCTCAGGTCTTTCAACAAGCCTTCAGCATTCCCAGCAAACATCCTTTCAATTCTGACACAAGAAACAGCAATGTCACAGGAGGAAGACCAAAGACAGTAAGTAATGATGGCATTGGTAATCACCTGATTACCAGTATAATGGCTGCAGAGTGAGCAATTTCTTTGCTAGTTTGCAAGCTGTGATTTGTATATATGCCCAGGCAGGTTTCATGCAGACATTAAGTCAAATCCCTCTGAAGATTTATCTTTAAGAGCAAGGGGACAGTATGTATGGTAGTAAATGGTATGTGTGTGGGAACTTCCAAAAACTGGAAAGGGAGCAGGAGGGAGGTATTTAGTTAGCAGTGGTCTAGGAAATAATTTTTTTTGAGTACCATGCCATGGTTCCTGACACTTTCTGTGTTACTTTCAGGTGCCTAGCAGATGGAAGCAGAGAATGGCAGATAGGTTAATACTACACCTAAATGAAAAGTCTCTTCCTACAGCCTTCACACAGCTATAGCAACAAAAGCCAGTCCAGATATAAACCAAAATGTATTTTCAATCAGTGCAGGTCACTTCAGAAAACGCCACTGAACAGGCAACCTGTGATTGGATTAATAATTTATACACAAATCAAAGAGAGGCAGTAATGTTCAGTAAGGTGCACATATACTTCAACATACTTGGATTCAATATCAGATCCAGTCATTTAATCTGCTAATCCATTTTTGGTACTGGGTGATTCAGATCCTCATCCTGAGCAAGAGCAGCACTGCATGTCCTCCCTTCACAGACAATGCAGCACAATAAAGAAAGGCAAGGACAACAGTCAAAACTGAAAGGCTTCCTTTGATTGTGGTAACCTTGAAACATGATGGTGCAAAACACAGCTAACTGCTTAGAGCAAGAACATTGGTATCTGGTGTTTTGAGTTTTTTAAAACTGTTTTTCTGCTGCAATCCTTGCCCACCCCATCCTGCCCAATGCAGTGCTCTCAGCCCCAGAGACTGCTGCCTGTACACTAAACCTTTTCTGTTTAAAGATGACTCGTCAGTGTTGTCTTGACCTTCCCTAGCACCTTCTCTGCCGTCCCTCTACAAAAGGGAAGAAATGCAACTCTTTTCAGAATACTACACTACCTAGAAGAAAACAGTAAAAAAAAAAACAACCAAGTTTATCTGCATTTATCTTGAATGGCAAAAAAAGCTTGTCTGTATAGCCTAAGCCAATTAAGGACTCAAGAGTGTCTATCAGGGATATGTGTCAAATTTCATTGCAGCTTTTGATCAGTTAGAATGTGTCTTTTGGCACCATCCACGTCCCTGAATGCTTCTGAACATGAATAATCACTTAGGCACAACTTTTATAAATAACTAAGACTTAGAATTAAATTCAGGCAAACCTTAACAGCATTACATTGATTAAACACAGATTATGTAGGGATACAGGATTCCTAGAATAATGCTGGCATCCTTCACCATTACTGAAACAGGTGTTATTTCATTCAACCTTGCTGCTACATCCAAACAAGGCACAGTATACTCAGAATGCTGTGGAATCAGCTATCAAACAACATGAGTTCTTTTTAAGAACTCATTAAGAACTCATTTAAGGTATGCCATAAACGAAGGACAAGGTGAGGGATAACAATCAATAGACAGTTGTCACTAGAGAAGCCATCAAATGTGATTTTAACACATTTCAGGAACTAGATGCCAATTCAGAAGTAGAGCACTAGCATCACTATGAAGCACTCATGTGCCATTGCAGTAGGAAAAAAAAAAAAAGGGCTGTCTCCAGCTAATCACAGCTTTTTGTTAAAATACTCGGAAGTATTACTCAATACAGCAAAATTCAAAGAACAGCAGTAACACAAGACTAGTACTATATGGATAAACAACTGTGCAGACTTTCAGCACTGCATTGTAACAAAAACCTAATTCAGGCCTTAACTCTGTGCAATAGCTGGCTGATTTTCTGGAAGGCATAGCGATTTTAAGCACATCAGAAAGCTCCTCATTCCCATACAACCTTTCCAGAAATGGGACTAAATTTTTTTGCAATTTCTCATCATATGAGACTGAGTTATGTCACTACACATTCACACTTCATTCACTACCCACGTAAGAATCAAGGTCATGCTGTGAAACTGAGGTTTCTTCCCACAGAGCTGGTTATCATTTTAGTCAGTCAGAAACCTACAGAACTGCATGCTCTCTGTTCTTCTGTCAAGCATGCTGACAGCTATATCAGAGAAGTCATGGCAGTCCAGTTTAGTTGCCACTGACTGGAAAAGGGGAATTGTAACCCCACTTCTAAAAAACAAACAAAAAAACCCCAACCAACCAACCGAAACCAAAATAACCACCCAACCAAACAAAAAGAAGACCCAAGGAACTACAGGCTGGTCAGTCCCACCTTGGTGCCTGGCAAGAAGATAGGTCTGGAATCTATGCTCAGGCACATGGAAAATAAGGAGGCAATTTGTGGCAGACATCACTGCTTCACCAAGGGCAAATCATGCCTGACTAATCTGATGTCTCTCCACAGTGGGGTTACAGCATTGGCAGATGAGGGAAAAGTGACAGACATCACCTACCTGGACCTGTGAAAGCATTTGATTCCATCCTGCATGACATACTGACATGGATTTGACAGATGGACCACTCAGTGGGTAGGAAACCACTGGATGGCCACACTCAGAGTTGTGGTCAATGGTGCAATGTCCAAGTGTGGAGACCAGCGATGAGTCACATTCCTCAGGACTCAGTATCGGGACCAGTGCTGTTTAACATCCATGTCAGTGACCTGGACAGTGGGATTGAGTGCACTCTAAGCAAGTCTGCTGATGACACCAAGCTGTGTGGTGCAGTCAACATGCTGTAGGGAAGGGATGGATGCCATCCAGAAGGACCTAGACAGGCCTCAGAAGTGGGATTATGTGAGCCTCATGAAGTTCAACAAGGCCAAGTGCCAGGTCGTGCACCTGGGTGAAGGCAAGCCCGTGCAAAAATATAGGCTGGACAAAGAATGGACTGAGAGCAGTTCTGAGAAGGACATGGGGGTAATGGTGTATGAGAAACTCAGCATGAGCTGGTAATGTGTGCTCACAGACCAAAAAGCCAACCGTGTCCTGGGCTGCATCAAGAGCAGACTAGCAAGTCAAGAGAGGTGGTTCTTGTTCTCCACCCTGCCCTTGTGAGACCCCACCTGGAATACTGCATCCATCTCTGGGTTCCCCAGCATAAGGATCTGGACCTGTTTGAGTCAGCCCAGAGGGTTACAAAGATGGCCAGAGGGCTGCAGCACCTCTCCCATGAAGCTAGGCTAATAGAAAAAACTGTTAAACCTGAAGAGAAGGCTCTGGGGAGACCTTAAAGCACCTTCCAGCACTTAAAGCAGGCTACAACAGAGCTGGAGAGCGACTTTTTACAAGGGCATGTAGTGACAGGACAAGGGGGAATGGCTTTAAAGTTTAAGAGTGTAGGTTCAGACTAGGTATTAGGAAAAAATTCNTCTCTGGGTTCCCCAGCATAAGGATCTGGACCTGTTTGAGTCAGCCCAGAGGGTTACAAAGATGGCCAGAGGGCTGCAGCACCTCTCCCATGAAGCTAGGCTAATAGAAAAAACTGTTAAACCTGAAGAGAAGGCTCTGGGGAGACCTTAAAGCACCTTCCAGCACTTAAAGCAGGCTACAACAGAGCTGGAGAGCGACTTTTTACAAGGGCATGTAGTGACAGGACAAGGGGGAATGGCTTTAAAGTTTAAGAGTGTAGGTTCAGACTAGGTATTAGGAAAAAATTCTTTACTGTGAAGCTCTGGCAGAGGTTGCCCAGAGCACCTATGGACACCCCATTCCCCAAAGAGTTAAAACACCAACCTGGCCTTAAGCTATTGAAAAGAGGAGTGAGTATTAAGCCTGAGGGCTTGTTGCAAGTGGAACACTTAATAAATGCCTGTTCTTGGACTTTTTGTGAAAAACAAGAGTTAAGCTAACATGGCAAAACATGATGTAATGAAAATTGTTTGGGAGATTCTAAATCCGAATCAGTATTTCTGCACATACCACATGCAAAGTTAATACTGTATTTAGGAGTTAACGAATCTTTGAACCTTTCATTCTTCCTTTTGACCCTACAATGTTTCTCAATTCCTAGGGAAAACAGCTCTTATTTCCAGGAAGCCAGGAAGCAGAGTCCCCTCTGGGATGGCCCACATTAAAAGAAGTTCACAGGTAACATTCCATTCAACAGATTTTATTTATCAATTTGGTTTCGCGATTACAACTGCTTCAGTTTTCTTTCACTGAAGACAAAATACAAACTTTTACAGCAACATTTGCAGAGAACACTCAAAAGGTAACAACTTGATATTTGCACAAGTTGGCTTCAAAAAAAAAAGCCAGATAACTTCAAGAGTCACTACCATTCAGTGCCTAAAACCGATTTAGGGGCAAGTACAACTACAGAGCTATGAATTACCTTCCACTTCAAAACACAAGGCCAAGAAAAACTGCAAGTTGTTACTTCAGGTTTTTGGCTAGAACACAGCACAGATCAGCTGATACTGCCATTTCACGAAGGAGTAATTACTTTCAACAGTGAGGCAGCCAAGCACATGGTGAAGATGTATAACCCAGCCTCCCCTCCCCACAAACAACTAAAAGAGAAACAATTCTAGCCACAACTCTAACCTGTGGAATGATACCGTGCTGGCAAGGCTAATGAGCAAGAGGTGTGTAGTGCAGGCCTTCTGCAACATGACTAAATTGATACAGCAGTTTTTCAAATAGGCAGCTGTACGTGCCAGAGATCCTGGGTTTCTTAAAAGTCTTGGAAAAGAGCAACTGCTGGCACCACAAAAAATTAGTAACTAAGGCAAGGTATCCTTTCTCCCCCTTTAAACAAAATTTGAGGCAAACGATTAAGCAATTTTAAGGCACTTTTTAAACATTTTTAGTTTGCTTTACCAGCATATTTTATCAGCAACCTAAAGCAGGATCAGCATAGCTCATGAATAAGGATTTCAGCAACATTTTACAAAGCAACTCTTTTTGTGGCAATGTCTTCCATGCTATGAAGTGTTCTGTAGGACTTTTCTGCAAGTTTCTCCAAAGAGAGCCCTTTGAGGCCAAAAATTATATACCAGGTACAGTTTGTTTTGCTGAGCTAAAAGTGAACTGTCATACTCTGGAAGAGTATTTTGTTCACTTCAAAGCACAGAATACAAGCTCATGGATATCTTTTAAAACAAATGTAATAAAATAGTTCTTAGATAAGGAAAGATTTAAGTGATTTCATAATAAGGCCAAGGATATACCATCTAACTCACACACATACTGTTGCTGGAAATTGGCTGCTCACTGCTGTTTTCATAAACCTGAGCTGATTGTCTTAAGTTTTATTTAGAAAATCAGAAGCTACTTAACTGAAGGATACAGTACAGGTGAGTAACCTCTGCATTTTGTAGCAATTTGGGTTTTCTATGCAGCAAAACAGAAACAATGCCATTCAAACTGAAAGAATACAAGAAAGCAACACTGTACCCTTCAAGTTTCTAACTGAAGTGCACTTTATTTGCTTCAATTTCAAGTTCCACTGCCATGACTGTTACCTGCTACTGATGCTATTTTTTATGGGGTGCCAAATTCAAGTCAAGTCAGAGCTAGTAAGACAATACTACAGATTATCCCAAAATTGATGATCAAGGGATATCATCAGAAGCTATGCATTATGTGCTATATACACCACTTGATTTTATCCTTACTCTCATTTTTCCTGGAGTTTAATTTCACAGGTCCTCAAGTCAGACTGCATTGGAGATGTAGTACCTTTGATACTCAGATCATATGGCTGACCCAGCCAAGAAAAAAACAGAAAACAAACCACTACTTGGCTGAATAGATTTCCTTAACAAGTTCACTGCAGGGTGACACAAACCTGACGCCAGGAAGAGGAAAGACAAAAGGTGTAGCCTGCAGTCACAGGACTACAGCAGTCCTGACTAGGATCAAATCAGCAGATTCTCTGAACTAGCCTTAACTGCTCCTTCAGCAAGCAGACATACAAGAGTAAAAAAGTAAAAAACAACAACCCAAACCCCTGAAATTAACCGCAATCAGTTTAAGAACCATTTGAATAATAAAAACCTCAGGATTTCCCAAACATCAGTATTTCAAGTATAAATGTGAGCTGTTGCCTTTTTATACAGGGAGCGAACTACATTTTATCACTAGTTTTATGGTTGGTCTTTTAGGGCCAGAACAAAAGGAAAACAAGTCAAAGCTTCTGTTTGTAGCTGAACATCACTGTACCAAGATACTCACTCTAAAACGAGGTCAGCAAGGGACAGTTATTCTAGTGAAAATGTTGTGAAACTGGAATGCTCAAGTCACATGTATTCTGTTTTCCTATGTAAAGCTAGTCCTTAAAAGTTTTATTGATCTTTGAGAGAGGTGGGACACTTTGCAGCCTACTGAAATTTAGTCTTTAAGGCACTAATATTTATTTCCCCTTTAGAAGAATTATCCTTAAATCCACCCTCAACATTAAAAATTGGAAAGGGCACAGGAACTCTGTCTGAAATGAAGTATTTTAAGAAGCAATTTTTATTTTTGTGTTAAAAAAAAAGGGGGGGGAGGGTTATGTTATTCTGTTAAGACATTATCTAATTCTACATTTTTGCCCATCTTTGTAGCAACATGCTGTAAGAGCCACAAACTAGTATAAATGGTATTCCACTCCCTGAAGTCAGTCACCAATAATTCACATCTTGATAAAACTGAAGGGATACTGTATCAAATAATGATTAAATTAGCCTTCACAAGTCATCACAAGATTGTCTACTCAACAGTGTTACCACCAAATAAGAATCTCTGAATGTCTACATTTGGCATATCAAAAAAAGTCCCACAGCAGCCGCCACTAAAGGAAAATAAAACAGCCATTAGAACCCATGCAGCATATTGCAAGTAATCCTGTTGAAGAGATTCATATCACCTCTTGCCAAGTATAATGTTGCAAAAATATTCATTTAAAGTCTTCTTTTAGAGATTTAAAGGATACTATGAACTGCTGTCTTCCATGAGAAACAGAAAACATTTTGGTTCAGTGAACTACAGGTGTCAGGCTACTTAGTCCATTATAAAGTGGTAGGTTCTAAAGTGTGTGATAGTTTCGGTCTTTTGACTTGCAGAATTTGTACAGGAAGAAAATAACAGCCTGCAGACCCAGAACAAGGACAATTCCACCTATGAAACTTGCAGCATCAAATGTTGATTTGCGTGTACTAGGTGCAGGAGTCACAGGAACACTTGTACCTGTTAAACACATTAGAAATTGTAAGTGCACAATGCTTACAGTTCTACAGATTTTAAAGCTGGCTTTCTTATATTAAGATTACTTAGAACACCATAGAAAAAAAATAAAAGTGAAGACACATCAGCATCTGCAGTTAGATTAATTATACTGAAATTCTGATTAAGTACTGTATGTACAAGGCTAGAGCTACTTATAGACGAACTGCTCTGGACCTCAACACGGAGCAATATCCCGCTGAACTTTAATTGTACTTCAAAATGACAAAGCCTTTCTCCCTTACAGAGAAGTATATTATTGATATTATCAGATTCAAGACACATTTTCCAGTCTCTGCTCCTTGCGCCAGTTTTTGTTGCTTAGAGATAATTTATCTTCCATCTACTGTATTTTACCACAAGAGTTATGCTTAAAGAAATCAGCGGAAATCACAACAAATATGAGTCTGGAAGCAACAGTCATCTACTGATGTCTAATTTTAAAGAGCTTTATTCTCTAAGAGCTTTTCATGAAATAGCATATTTAGGACACAGAAATAAAATACTTCAGCTTATTACCATCACTGTAGCTCAATTTCATTTAACAAAAAAAAAGGCATCCCATTATTATGCTGCAAGTGAAAATCAAAATACCACCTCCCAAAGACACCTGAGTTACAAAGTGACTTCCAGCCATGCTATAAAAATTTCGTTTGACCCAACATGTTTCTGACTTTTAATATCTTACGAACCACCTGTGATTCTCAGGCTATTACCCTGCTACATACATACATCTCAACAACACTACACTTGCCATAAAGTTAGAAGTGACAACAGCAGCTACAGTGATACTGCTTTGATGCTGTCAGTCAGTTGGCAAGACTTTTAAGATAAAACTTTTAAAGCAACACTAATATCTAAGTATTTTATGCTTCAATGATGTTAGTAGTAGCAGTTACCTGGAGTAGTGGGTGTTGTGGTAGGTGAAGTAGCAGTAGTTTTAGGCGGAGGAGCATGTGTAGTTGCATTGGTGACGTTAGCTGTTTGAGAGAAGACAGTATATGCATACCATAAACCTCAACAACAAATTTTGCAATCACTGAAGTTCTTATGCAAATTATTTTTCTTGTTTTAACAAGGATAAGCTTTGCCCTCAGACTGTATCCCACACAATTTAGGTGTTCAACTGCACAGCACTAACCCAAGTTCCTGCAGTAAGAATTATTTTCAAACTTGCATACCATTGTTATCCAAGTATTTCAAGGTTCTTCACAGATCAGTGATTCTTCATTCAGACAAAATCACTTTTCTTTCAAGCACTAATATAAATGCTGGTATTTGAACAAGAATCAAGACAACTGAGAATCTGCATCAAGGCCAAGAATGTTCACTAAACATCCTTTACAGTAAGTTAGTATTAATTGTACTAAAAAAGTACTTAATACAGTATCTCTAGACAGGACATCCACACTCCTCCTTCTCCTCCTCCACTAAAATGCTAACTGTGAATGTCATCACTAGAATAAAACCCCTCACCTATAGCTAAACTGTCTCCTAAAATTTTTTTATCAGGCCAGAACACTGGGTGTCTGACCATTTCCCCCCTCCCCTACAGATCAGTGTTATTAAAAAGAAATCAGTATTTCACTCTGTGCATGGATAGTGTGTCAGCATTTGCAGTTTTACTCAAAGCTAAATACTGCCCAAGTGTACGTAAGGTTGTCCTGAGACTAATCAAGTAACAGCTTGCTACCTCCCAACTCCCTTGATCAGCAGGTTAATGTTTTTAAGAACTTCACTGTTACGATGGCAGAGAAATTTCTGAACACACACACACAAAAACTTTTAAGAATTCCTAATTAGTGGAAATGACCAATTCAAACAATTACCCTGTCCTTCCTCTAACACAGCAGTTCCTAGTTTACTGCCATTCTATGTTCAGTGTGACTGTATTACCTATAGTAGTATGAGCTGTGGTAGCAGGACTGGCTGTGGTGGCATTGGAAGTAGCATTGGGGGATGCCGTGGAGGACACTGTGGTGGTTGCACTGGAGGACGTTGTGGTGGTAACATTGGCAGTAGTATTGGAAGGCTGCACAGGAGCACTGGAAGGAGGAACTGTAGAAGCTACGAAAAAAAGAGTTACATTACAGAGATTAGTGATGGCATTTAACTAAAATACAACCCAACAAAACATCAGCAGGTGTAGTTTTAGCCCTTTAATATAGCACCGAATTCGACTGTAGTTTCAGGCTCATTCAAATGTGGTTATTTACATCTTGAACATAATTCAGCATGATGGGAAACCAGAGCTGAGTGTTCCTACAGGGCTGGATATATCAGAATCTACATTCTTCTAGGGTCCTGCTGGCATCCAGCCAGTTTGGGGCCACCTAAAAAGCAGCCCATGTTTCCCCATGTCAGTTCCTGAACACAGTGTTGAGCCATGAGAAGTGAGTCCATAAAGTATACAGATTCCTCTCACACCTACAAAGACCCTCTAACTAAAGGTGACAATTAATTTCCTTCAATATGCACAAGCTAAAACACAAAAACCTGACAATGTCACTAAAAGTTTAACAGGAACAAATTATAAAAAGACTTCTCTTAGATACAGAACAAGGCATTGTAACATCATGCTCTCTTTGGAAAGCACTAAAAAATGGTATTTTTGGCACTCTTGATTAAGAGGTGATTGTTACAATTTTAGAAACAACACACAAGTCCAAGTCAAAAAGAATTATTTCTGATTGGCTGCCACCGTAAGATAGCCCATAGCAGTATGAAAGCTTCATCTCTGTCAGTGTGAGCCAGCCTCTTTAGCAGCACTGTTGAATTCAGCTAGACAAGATTATTCAGCATTTTCATTTGCTGTTCTAGATCTTAAAACCAGAAAACCCTATTTTGAAGTCCATTTCTTGTCAGCTTGCACAAAAACTAGGGGTTTTTTTCAGATAAACCAAAATTGGGGGGCTTCCACAAAAGTGAAATTTAAGATTTAATCTAAATTATTCATATTCTGCATATCTGCTTTGCACAGTAAGCACAAATTAAGTCTAAAGCAGGCCAAGCAACCGAGCACACTCCTAGCATGAAGGATTTATCTTAATGCAGTTCTGTATCCCAGACCCTGCATTTCAGAACTGCATGAAGAGTTGTGCTACTTTACAATTAAAATTGGAAGATTCATAAGTTTTTCCTATTTAATGCATTTGAAATGACTTAGCAGATGAAACTTTTTTTAATATGCAACTTACTGCCTTGAGGACAAGGGCAAGTTCCTTGGGATATGCTGTATCTAACAGGAAACACCCCTGTTAATCTAAGAAAGCAAGGCAGTAGCCAGAGACATGTGTCTACCAAAATACATCACGGCTTAAAACTTCAGCAGTAAGCAGTTAACTGAACGCACAACAAAGTCTCGTATTTTAGCACCACAGTACATTTAAGCAGGAAACAAAGAGCTTATTTACATATTTTTACATATCCTTACGTAATTATTTAAGTTGTGGAAGGCATCGCGACAAACAGGCCAACAGAAAAATGAGCTGTTTAATGTGAAGCAGTTGCATTTACAATGTGAAAGCTGAGTATCCAAATACTTACAGGAACACTGACCTATAATTTCACCGAAATAAAAAAAAAAAAAAAAAAAAAAGGCACCAACTGCAACAAAAATACCACCGTCAAAAGAGCAACTTCACCCACAGAAAAAGATCTTAGATCCATACTCTTGAATACGGGCATCTCCCAGGTCAAGGTACAATCCCTTTCACTGAACTAACAAGTGAAAACTACAACTCTGAATGCTTTGACAAGTAAATGTATTTCCCTCCAGACAGTAGTGATACTCCTAAGCCAGACCCCAACTCTAACTACAGTAAGCTCAAATAGCAGAGGATGTACTACTCTTGTGAAGTTACCGAAGTCCACTAAATTAATTTTGCAGAAGTTCATTAAAACCTCAGGTGGCAGATAAAGAGCCTAGTTCATTTTATTTTTCCTTTAGGTAATACAGCCAGCTATAAATAACCCTACAACAGAACGCAACCAAAGTATGGGAAATAAAAGACAAGAACCTGGAGGAATTAATAATCATACGCATAAAAAGGAGAGCAAAAAGAAAGTCAATCTATTCATATTTTGATCACAGCAGAAGCCAGCAATCTAAGCAGTCCAGCTGCTTTTTTACGTCAATCTCAAGTCAAATATGACTGTCTTAAAACCACAATATCAACACATCCACTATCTGGCTCAAACAAGATCTCAAAATCTGCAGTTTTACTGCATTAGTTCTAATTAAGACTTACTCATCCAGCCATCATACTCTGAAAACCCACATACAACCCACAACTCCTTATGTCACATGCTCTCCAGGCACATTTCACACCATATCCACCTACACCGGGCACCTTTGGGTGACCCTTCACTTTTCTCTGTGAAGGGGACACATTCATCTTTGGCAACCGACATGGTAAATAATTTACCTCGCAGATAAAAACTACAAATATATTAAGTAACCTCAGTAATCTGACAATCCGAATGAAGCCTGATTCTACTTGGCCTTTCTCTTGGCTATGGTAGGATCAGGTCGGAAATGCTGGCACTATTTCTTCCCTTTCTGGTAAGATCTGAAAAGACCTTTGTGGGTTTGCACCAGTGAGGTATGCAACAGCTGCCCTGTTCCCTTCGGGGAAGCAGCACTCAGACCACGGGAAGCGCTATATGACAACTCCCGGATAACAGATTTTGAGGGGAAGTCAGTCAGTTATTATCATGGATATACGTCAGAGGAAAGATCACGGCAGAGACACAACACCGACTTCTGACAAATGAACAACCTTTACTTTTGTAAATTCCTCACCGGTACACAGAAAGCATAGCACAGTACATCTGTGGAGACAGAAACACAGCTGGCTGACTAACACCAGATGCACTAGGGCTTTGAGTTTTGTTTCAAAAACAGCTTCCCCAGACTCGCAGGAAGTAGAACCTGATTTGCAAGAGGTAAAGGATCAGGGGGTGTTTTTATCAATGAGCTATTAACCTCGGGATCTGTGGCAGGGTCTCAGTCGTTGTCACTTAGGGTCCTTTAAGGGCAAGTCCCCCAGCTCTCCCCATTAGCAGACGCCTGCCCTTCGCTTCAAAAAATAACTCTGATACCACGAACTCAGCTTTCCAGCGTAGGCAAGCTGACGTTTGCTCCCAGGATGAATCCGTCGCATTGGCTCTCAAAAGAGGGGAAATTCGGGAAGCAAACCTGGAAAACCTGGAAAGCCCGTCCCGCTGGGCCAACAGTGCCCTCTCCCGCCGCAGCGGAGCGGCTGTCCACCCCGGGCTGGGCAGCGCTGGAGCAGCTCCCGGTTCCCGCTGGGTCTCCCAGCCCGCCGTCGGGGCGGGGGGCACCGGGGCGCTTCCACACCGGCAGGACCGCGGCACGTGTCGCGGTTCTCGGCGTGGCGAGCACTTCAGCAACCAGCTCAGGGGCCACTGTGGGCAAACCCACGGGAAGGGATACCGGGATAAGGGGCGGCGCGGGCGGACCAGCACCGCCGGGTCAAAGGAACCCCCGCTGCCAGACCTGCACCGAGCGAGAACGAACCAGCCGCGCACACGCCACAGCCGCCGGCTCCGGGACATGTGCGCCGCGCCGAGGGGGCACCGCGAGCGGCGCCCACCCGGGATAAGGAACCCCGGAGCAGGACAACGGACCCAAAAGCGGGATCGCGGAACCCACACCGGGATCGCGGANTAACGAGCACAGCGGGCCAAAACCACCGGCGAGCCGCGGGCGCGGAGCCGCCCTGCGGAAGCGGTGGCCGAGGGCTGCGGGAGCGCAGGGCGGGCCTCGGGCGGCTCCGGCACCGGAGGGAGGAAAGGCACCCGGCAGGGCTCGGTGCGCAGAGCCCGCCCCGCACCGCTCCGCTCCCCCCAGCGCCGGGCCCCGCCGGGCGGGGCTGCCCCGTCAGCAGCTCCCGGGGGAAAAGGAGCTGGGAAGGGGGGGAAGGCGCGCCGCGAATCACTTACAGAAGCCCGCGGCCAGCCCGCAGAGGCAGCACGCCAGGAATAAGACGGCGAGAGGTAGCGCGAGTGGCCGGCCCATGGCGGTGGTGCGGAGAGACGAAGAGGTGCTGCGAGTGCCGCTCCTGCTCGGCGTTGCCCTGCGCTCCCCCGCCCCGCCCCGCGCGGCGTCACCCGAGCGCCTCCGGCTGGCCCCGCCCGCACCCCGCGGTGGTTTCGCCCAGCCTGCGGCCCACCCCCACTCGGCGGGTAATGGCACGGTCCGCGCCGCTGCTCCCCCGGCAGGGAGTGTTTCCCGCGCGTCGCCACGGAGGCCCCGCCCCCTTCCCCGCTGCGCTCGCTCATTGGCTGGTTGCGAGGCGGGGGGGCGGGGCCGGGGCGCGTCTTTCCCGCGCGCGTTTCCCGCGCGGATGGGTGGCGTACACGTGGTCGGTGCTGGTTCCCGGGGTCGCTCCGCTCCGACCGCTGCTCCCACATCGGTGCCCTTAGGCACCGGGATTTGTGCCTCTAACCACGCCCGTGCTGTGGTTCTTGCAGAGTGGTTATCAGGGGTCTGGCGGTCACCTCTTCCCCCTTTCCCTACTGTGAAAGAACTTCGTGAATAGTACATAATAGTGGTTTAATCTAAATTTACTTAGTAGTAAATCGCACATGAACCTTAGCAGTCAGCGTGCAGCACTTTCAGAGTGGTGTCCAACCGCAGTTACAAGCTGTGCAGCTGGAGTCCAGGATAAAATGCATTAGTGGAAGGCAAGCATGGTAAAAATTGTGACTCTTATCTTCACCTCCAGCTGCTCTGTGGAGAGCACCTGGAAAAGGCTCTGGTCATGCTGCAGCTTCTTTTGGTGGACTTGGCAGTGTTAGGTTTACGGTTGACTTGATTCTAAGAATCTGTAATTCCCTCCTCACCACTGGAAAGAGTTTTCACCTCTGCCCTTTCCTGCCTCTTTGACCTATGTTTTTCCCTGAGGCAGCTTGAGTCAATGAGTATCATTGGTGATACATTCTCTCTACAAATAAAAGGTTTGTTTGTGTAAATTTCCCTCAGCTCGTGCAACGCCAACATAGGCGAATGTTTGGAACCCAATGCAAAAGTTCATGCTTGCTTGAATTCCAGGAGACCTAAGCTAGAGCTGTAAAGCAAATTTTAGTGTGGTCCTGGTGAAAGGACAAGTGAAAGAGATGAGTTATAATAAGAAAAATTTGCCCTTGTTTTTTTTGAAGTGTGAGCTGAACTTGGGCAGTAAAGAGGAAACCACCAAATAAATCCCTAGCTTAATCTTCCATTTTACTTTCTTTCTTGAAGGTGTTTTAGTGCCAAGAGACCAATACAAATGCAGACACTTTAAGGCAAGCTACCTGTCATGATTGCTGAGTGAGCTCTGGAAAGGTCTGTAGGGCTGTTGTAGTTCAGAATTCGGGTACACAGCTGAGACACTTTTGTGCTGTCATATATTGTGCTTCTAGCAAGCAGGATGGTTAATGCTTTCTCTTCCTGCAATGGAGTCTTAGAGTGAAAACATTGAAAAAAGGTAGCACCTGCCATGAAATGACCAAACGTGGTCTGAGGGATGTAAACATCACCAACATCTGAATTTACTTCTGAAAAGTGACAAGGGGACTGAAGTCACACACTGACTTTAGTTCTCTCTCATTCTGCATGTACTTTTTACTGGAGTGTTAGTGTAAAACAGTTCAGTTTTTTTCTGCAACATGATGAAAGGTACTGTCTTTTTAAGAAGTAACTTTCATATTCATTATTAAAGTACTGTGTTTCTGTTCTACCCCCGAATAAGCAGGATAAATTGAGGAGAAGCATAAATAGATACTGCAAAGTAACAAAACCTGCTTGGAATATGGGATATTCCTATGGCTTCCATTCATCCCTCCCGGCCATACCTGTAGAAATGTTAATGACCTTCTGGGATAAGGGTCTTCTGCTGGGATCAGGATGTGATTCACAGGATCTCTTGTGATTTCACTAGACATGTGGTATTTGTTTGAACTCAGGTTTTCTTTTTTGCAGTTCTCCTAGGTTATGATATTAGATATATCTTCAGCAGTTAGAGTGTTTTATGAGGGATGCAGTGACAGTTCTGTTGACGTGCTGGACACATTAAGTGTCATGGTTGCGGCAATAATTTCATGAGGACTGCATACCAAAAATCTCTTGATAAGGAAAACAAATAGCATGGAAGTTAAATGTGATTGATAAAAGACAAGACTCTAATCAGTGTATATCTATTTATGGAAAAAGTGGGGGAAAATGAAGTACATAATAAAACAGTGAAGACTACCAGCAAGAATTACAGCACATCTCCACAAGCAAGTGAAAACATGTCTGTCATGTAATCCTGGGGGCTGGTGAGAATCCAAGGGAATGATAAATGTGGTTTGTCTGTTTTTCCTGAAAGTCAGCATCTTGGGACTTTGTTGTAGCATACAGTCAGCAGGATCATGACATTCTGGGTTGTTGTTGTTGGAATTAAAATACCACATTCATCACTGTATTCAGTTTTCATTGCGCTGTTATATACTTAGTGGTTAGTGAGGCATTTACTTACCTCTGTTTTGAATCTATAAGGAATTCCAAGCACAGCATTACTGGAAAATTATGCAAAGTTCTTGACAAAAACGGGTAAAACCTAAGGGTCTGCAGATGTCTCACATTTTAAACTTAGTAAATGCTCAGGCTTTGGAGCAGATTGTGTTTTATCAATTGGTACTTGGCAAGATGTGGTGGTGGGTTGAAGAGTTTCCATAGGAGCATTTGGGATGATAGCAATAAATGAAAAACAAAACTTAGTAGATAAACAGGAGGAAACATTTATTTGTTTTGATTTGTAAACATTTGTTCTCATTTTGTATTGTCATTTCAACTGTAGGGAAAGAGAAGCCTGCGTGAATGTAAAAACATGGTGAATGTTTTAACAGGGAAAAATACAGCATCCAAAGAGGTTTGGGGGTATTTGCTACCATTAAATAGTGATGCATTATTGGATTATGGTGCTGTTCACCAGCTTTGTAATTGTTCAGAAATAATGCGTTGATTCCTGGGCTCAGAGCTTTGTAACCTTAGTTAGTCCTTGCATCATGAGGCATGTGTGGTAGTAATTCCTGCTGCAGAGATGTGTCTGATTGGGGGTGGATACATCCCCAAGGCACATCCAAGGTTATGCATGCTGTGCTATATGACATCAAGGTGAGCATTTAAGGTGCCAGGTGTCTGCCCCCAGCAGGAATTTTGGGTGAGGACATTGGTACCTGTACTGTACTGTAGCAGCCACTTGCCTGAGGCAAGCAAGGTGGAGCTGTGCCTAGTGCACTTGCTTGCTGTGTTAAAGGCACCTGCTTTTAACTGAAGGGACAAATAAAACTATATAGAAGTTGTAGTGATGATATAATAATGCTAAAGTGTTTTTCTTAGCTCTTTTAGAGATGGTGATACAGGTTGATGCTTTTAGCCTAAGGCAAGCCAAAGAGACATGTCTTGAGAGGAAAAATGGAGGCAGCAGGTAGAGGTAAGAGGGGGTGGAAAGAATGATCATTTCACCTGTGCAGCTGGAACCAGCCACAGAATGAAGTTTGGGTATCCAAAGGAAAACAAGGCTAATGTTTAGAAGGAGCCCTCACAACAGTACATCCATTTACAGTATTTGTAACATGCATTTTTTGGTTGGCAATGGTGTAATACAGTGCTAGGCTCTGGTCTGTGTTGGGACAGGAGCATATTCCCTGCTCCTAGAAGTTTAGCTGTGTGCTCAAGGCTGACTGGCTGATAGCAGATGCCTTGGTCACCCCTTTCAAGAGAGGGAACCTCAGCAGGGTCTTCCCTAACTTTTTTGCAGTCTATGTTTTTAGATTGAGGCTCTTGCATCTGGCCCCTTCCTGAGCTGTAACATCCATGGGTTGCCTGGCCTTGGGCCCCATGGTCCTGGCATCCACTCTTGCTGTGTCCTGATGACCCAGACCAGTGCTTCTTCCCTCTCAGCCTCTGAGATATGGGCACGATTGAGCTCTGTGAACCTGCCCACCCATTACTGCTTCTTAGCATCCTAAATCTTATGAGAATTATAGTTTCGAGATTTTTTCTATTAATTTGTAAAATCATTGTGTTCACCCATTTGTTCCATGCAATAGCTGTATCACTTCCTTCTGATTCATTTGATATGCTGCATAGTTGTTACTTTAAGTAAAGTTCTTTCAAAATCAGTCACTTGGAGAACCTTTTTTTTTTTTCTCTCTCTGGAATTGGTGGCAAGAACTTTTTTGTCTCTGACTTACAACTGGAGATCAACAGTGAGTAAGTGAAGTGTATCCCAAGCAATAAAGTATGTGAAGGGCAAGAGCAGAGGGCTGTAGCCATGACAGTGTGAAAAAGACAGTGAGGCTTGTCTGTAGGAAGGTGAGATGTGTTGTCTGAGGCCTGTCTGATACCATGAAAATTATTATCTCAGAGATCCCAGGGCTTCCTCAGGTCATTGTGGAGTACCAACATAGCTCAGGAGCCATACTAACAATTGGTGCTGGCTTTGGCACTTCTCCTGGGTCAGATTCAGAAACCCTCTGACCTGTAGTTAATGACTTCAGCCTCCAGCTTTGTCTGCTCAGTGCCTGAATAAGTAAGGGGTGGTGATTGGAGCCTGCTGTCTGTGGTTTATTAACACAGTGTACTTGTGCTTTTTACACATACACTTGTGTAAAGAAAATTTGTGTGTAGTCTGAGGGCTTATTACATCACTTTTCATTTAAAGCAGTATGTATCCAAGAGAGTGTTTTGCTGGAGTAAGAAGCTCAGCACCAAAGTCTAATAAATAAATAAAGCCAAACTTGAAAGGTACCAGTTTTTCTTCCAGCAGTGACACATCACATAAATAAAATACCATGTAATCCAATAAGATAATAGTTTTCTCAGAATGCACGTTGCTGCCAGCTGTTCTTTATAGAAGGGAGGGGTTTTATATGGTTGCTGGGAAGGGAATGTCTCCAAAACCAGCAGCTGGCAATGGAAGTCTTCACGTCCTCGTCAGCAGACTGTTTCTGAATTTCCCAGCTTTGTGAAGATCCTGTGGCTTGCCTCTGGGCTTTCATGTCTTCTGGATGCTTGCATATGCTACAGAGGCAGCAATGCATTCCTAGAGACTTGATCAGAGATGTAAGTTACAGTAGAAAATATAGCACAAAACATCATTTTGGATAGAGGTTAACATGAATATTCCTTTCCTGTTTCATTGTCCATTTCTTTGGGCTCCTTAAGTGTTTCTAGCTTTCAGACACTGGGGAACCAGGCTTGAAAGACCCCCTGTTTCTTTTAGGTGACCTCTTAATACTGCATGAAAGATTTTACCACATTTTTTCTGCCATAGTGCCCTGTTGTGACCAATGCAAGTACTGTAATTATGGCTTGTCTGAAGAATTGTTATGCCTGAAATTAAAAATATTTCCTGGTTGCACTCTCCTCTTCTCATTATAACTTTTTTTTCATTTGGTGTAACTTCAGCCAGTTGTCCCCTGCCCAGTCCCACTGTGTGGCTCTCCTAGATCATGAGTACGTAACACCCAGCTGTACATCCAGTCATGCTTGTTACCAGCTCTGTGACTTTTAGCATAGGATCAGGTTTCTGATACTTGATGTGATCGAGAGTTTGTCTGCCCTGAGGTTCCCTGAACACTGCCCACTGCCAGAGCTTCAGTTTCTGGGCTCTGACAGCTGCTCAGATCAGGTAATTTGGATTTGAAGAACGTGCTGTGCTCTGGCTTGGTCCCTCATGGGACATTGGAGATCCTGGGGTGAGAGCCATGCCACAGAGCAGTGGTGACCAAGCCAACAGCAAATAAAAAATCAATTAATTGGTCTTTTAGCATTGTCCTCTATAACCTGCAGAATTAAAACTGTTTTCTTGATTTTAAACATCCGAATATAATTTTAAATCCTTGCCAGAAATAAAAGCCAGTCATCTTTGTCTCAATATTGAGTTTGAAAACCGTATCTGTTTTATAGCAAGTCTCTGTTATTATGAAAACTAATTTGTCAAGAAATGTAGTTTTCGTATGAAGAAAATGCAACACTGTTTTCATCTTTGACCCAGAGCTATGAAGTGAAAATAATTACTCTCTTGGCAGATTTATTTGAAATGTACCTACAGAAGACTTAGTTCCTACATAGTAGTCTATGTATAGATTGCAGAATGGTTTAGAAAATGGAAGGATGACATGCATTAAAGGCTCCTTATCTAGCTACAGAATACAGAAGTATTTAAGGTTAAATAATCTCTTTGGGTTTTGTAGCATAAGAAAACCCTAAATCCCCTTGCTAAAGTTAAGACAATTGCCATACTCAGAGCCCATGGAGATCACTCTGGGTCTGTGCCCTCTTCAAGCATTCAGTTAAACATTTGCTGATTTCTTAAATTCATTCCCATTTAGCAAGTAAACATAAGATCATTACTTTTCATGAAATCCATGGATTTAAGCTCAGACAAAATTAGGTCTGTCCTAATTTTCTTTTCTTTCCCCTAATACTTCCCTAGCTCAGCCTTCCCTGTCTGACACTGGTGCTGCTCTGTGAGGTTTAGCGGCTCATACGGGGAGCCCAGGAGCAAAGGTCACCCAGCACAGTGCTCTTGGCAGCACTGAAAATAAAGGTGGCAGGGCTGCACTTTCACAGTGTCTGGGTTGCCCTGGCACAGCAGGGCTGGTTTAGCCTTGTGCCTGCATCCAAACTCGGTGGGTGAGCGTTCTTTCCCTTGAACTTCCAGTGCACTTGGTTGTGGCCTCTCTTTCCAGCCTGCATGTTGGTCTTTCTCACATCTCTTAATGCCTCCCTGCTGTCCTCTGCTCAAGCCATCTGTGCCCCAGTTCTGGACTGTAGGTCAGAGATCTTGTGTATTATGTATTACATCCACAAGTAACCTTAGCATTTCCTGTTTTGCAGTACTTCATAAACAATATTTTTCTCTGTTTCAGTGGCAGTCACTTGTTCTTATTTGAGACCGTCTGCTAAGAAGAATTACTTAAAGCTTATGCCTGCACTACCATTTCCTGGTTTTAGCCTGATGCAGCCCTACCTGATTTCAAGGTCATTACTTTTAGGTTATAGTAGTCAGCACAGGATCAAATGTTTGTCCTTCACAGAGACCCCAGTCCTGCAAACATGTATGTTTTGGTTTTTTTTCTCTTTTCCTCTGAGGTGTCTGAATTGCCATATGCAGACTCCATCTGGTGTCTGAGCTGCATGGGGCTCTGAGCAATCTGATCTAGCTGAAGATGTCCCTGCTTGCTGCAGGGCCTTTGTACTAGGTGACCTTTAAAGGTCCCATCCAGCCCAAACTATTCTATGATTCTGTACAGGGCAAACCTGGCAGGGCCATTGTACTGTGGAGATTGTGATAGAGGCAAAATTCAACCACAAACAGTCAGCTTTATCCCTGTAGGTGTGTATCCATCTGTCCACCTGTGCTTTAACCACATACGCATTTTACTATATCTGCTTATCACTACCTAATCTTATTAACCCTATTTCCCATCAATTGTAGATGCACTGAGATGTGTTCTCAGGGTTTTTTTCTATACTCCTGTAAAAAGAATTTTTAACAACTTACAAACATTTCTTTTTAAGCCAAAAGAATGTTTCCAAGCCATTCACATGTGTGAGAAGCAGTTACATTTTTCCTGTAATTGAAAGACAGACCAAGGTCTGTGAAAAGCTAGGTGGGAAAGCATTCTCTACCTTACAGCAGGCAGGAAAAACAGCTGACAGTCATGGCTCAAAGGTCCCACAGTCAATAATCTTGCAGGCTACTGTAGGCTTTTTGTTACGTGTAGGTACAACTTCCAGTCCTTGGAGGATCTCCGTGCCCTCGATCGGTGCCTACAGGAGGGAGAAAGTGCGTGTGTGATCCATATGTATCCAAAGGCAAGCTCTGCAGCACCTGTTTTGTGCAGGGCCATAACAAGCCCAGGCACCTGTTTCCTACTGACAGGCTACAATCACTCTGCTCTTTGAAAAGTTGTTCTTCACAACAGAGTTGCAAAGCCATCAGTGCTTGACTAAGTGGCTTCTTATCTGGTGTTTTAAGAGAAGTGAAAATACCATGTTTTTATGGAGCTACCTTTATTTAAAGAAATAAGTATTGTTCCATGTGCCCCCTCTACAAATGGCCTTTAGTTTTGAGAAGAACGAAGCCAGGAGACACACTGTCAGAAATGACAGTATTAGAAGTGACTCCCTGAGAAATATCTTTCATTTTCTTCCTTCACAGAGCCAATCTGAATCCTGAAAACAGTCTGACATTTTGCAATCTTTATGATTTTCAGCCTATCCTGCTCCCACACTGTGGGCGGACGAGCTGTGCCTCCTGCAGGTGCTGGCATGGTGATGGGTGCTCCATAAAGCTTTGTAGTGTATCCCATCCCACTTCACCCCATCCCATCCAGCAGAGTGGTGTCAAGCAGGGAGGACACCGCAAGTGTCACTTGTCGAAGTGGGGACGTCAGGAAGGCTGAGCAGAGCTGGAAAGTCCTTGTCATAGATGCTTTTTGCTTCCTCAAGACTACCATTTAGGAGGGCCTAAAGACCATGGGTCACACACTTTTCAGATTGCACAGAGCTAGTGGCAAGGTGCAAACTTGAGGTGAATGTTCCTGGTTATAAATATATCTAGCTTTTGGTTTAGTCTCTGTAGGTTTGACAGCTATGTTTTTTGCTACCTTAAAAAATGTCTTTCTGCATGTGATGGAAACTGCAATGTGAATTTCTCTCTCTATGGTAATACTGACATATTTCTCTTCCATCCAGCAAACTGCTCAGAGCAATAATGTTGTTTATTACATTCCTGAAAACCTAAAAACTTTAGCAGGGCCAGTCCTATACATCAACCTACTGAGAACAAACTCCTAGTATGCATTCACTAAAATAGTTTCTTTCAGCTTGTGAGGGCAGAGCAGAGCCCAGAGGTTTTGTGAAATGCTCCCCTATCTTTCAGGACCTGCCTTCAGCTGACACTGAGCTCTGCAGCCACAAGTTTGTAACCTTGGTCTTAGGGATGCCCTGGCAGCTTCCTTAGTTTTCCAGTATGGTTTTCTAGCTTGAGCAAGCCAGGCCAGGGCAGAGAAGAAAGGGATGCAAGTCATTAGGTACTTCAATTCTGACTTACCCATCCTCCCTCTGGCCAAATACATTTGTGTTGGAGCTGCCAAATGGATTCCATGGAGGCTTCCTCCTTGGCAGCAATGTCCTGCAGGGCCAGGGTGACCTCCTGTGCAGTGCAGTGATCCCAAGCTTGTGTGTACCTGCCCAAAAGCCATATATTTCCTGTCCAGATGGGGAACTGGCTGGAAGGTGGTGTAGAACTGTGAGCTGTTGCTGTGGCAGCCCTTGTTGGCCATCCCAAGGATTCCCCTTCCCTTGTGATGGATGGAGGCACTTTCATCTAGGGAAAGAGGTGGGGGATGCAGGGCTGCAGTTGTGTTGCTCCTATTGCTGCCATTCACCACAGAGGTCTCTTTTGCAGTTCCTGCAAGCTCCCCTTTCCTCCTTCCCATTTGCCTTTCTACTTTCCCTCAAAGGTCTCATCAAGTCTCAAGCCAGCAAAGTTTGCTTGAATCAATGCCTTTTCTAGAAAGAGCTTCCTGCTACTGTCCAGTGCTTAAGAGAGTAAAGAAGGTAATGAAAAACTATCCATAAAAAAGCACTCTAGGTAATTTTGGCTCCCTGTTGTCTGTCTCTTATGCCTCTTGCCAGAGGAGCTCAGGGTACTTAGGATGGCAATTTCCCTTGGCTGCCTGTGATTATTCCCACTGTATATGGATGAGGAAGGTGGGAGGCAGAAGAGATGCTCCAAGCACAGCCTCTGCTCTGCCTTCCCTTATGCCTCTGCCTGCAAGATCCCCTGTGGGCACAGTCAGGGCTGGGAGGGCAGGACGAGGCTGGCTGGGGTGGGATGCTTGGCTGCTCCCAGCTCTCAGTGAATCAAACAGGAAAGTGAGCAGGAGACTTCTTTATCCAGGTAAGATGACAGAGCTGAATAAATGGAGAACAGATCTTTAGTTAAGGAGGTCAGGGTGCTCCCAGAGTGGAAGCCTTTTTCCAGGGCAAGGAGAGAAGGCAGGTGATGGAAACGAGCTATGAGGAGGTGAAGAGGATACTCCATGCCAGCTGAGGAAGAACTGGTAAGGGAGAGAGGAATGGCTCTCAAGAGGAATGACTGGTGAAGAGGCATTAGCCATGCTTGGGTTTGGGGGATGATGACAAGGAATTGATTCCCTCTCTGTGGAGGGGAGCCTTCCTATGAAGTGAAGGGCAAGGAGTCCACTGATCCTGTCATCCTCCATCACCATCTGATCTGAGCAGTCAAGAGCCCCTTCAAGGTCTCAACAAGTTTTAAGCAAACTGTAGAAATATTTAGATTTTATTGTTATCTGATTATTTTTTTTCTAATTCCTGTTACCCTGTTTGAATGTCCTTCTCAGAAACTGATTCATAAAAACGGTAATTAAATTTTAACTGAACAGTTACTCCCTGTCTATGTGCCTTGTGGTTTGCAGAATTACTTCAGCAGACTAATTTTGGAGTGGAATGCTTTGTCCTATGACAGTGTTCCGGTCCAAGTGATTCGGTGTAATTGCCTCAGTCCTTTCATCTCATTACAGTAAAATGAGGTTGTGTCCCATTAATTTCAGCAGGCGCTTGTTGCAGTACCCAGACACATGCCAAGCACGGAGTCTCCCATAACATTACTGGCTGACAGAGGCATCTCTCACACTTTTCAGATATGGAAGATATTTGTCCTCTGCCCTCAATGTAAAGTAGTTTTGCGGGAAGTATTGGGAAAGCAACCTAAGCCTTAAAATAGAAGGTCCAACTCAAGGGAACACCTTTCTCAATGGTGAAAAGCAACTCTTAATTAAAGAGGGAGAGGCAAGAACTAGCAACCCTCTCCTTTAATGCATTACACATGGAATGTGTGCAATATGGGTAACAGAACTCTTCCAGGGACACTTTTAAGGTTGACTGCTTCCAAATTAAATCCATGGTTAAAATTACTGAAGCAATTTTTGATACATTGTCCCCTCCCTGCATGACGTGGCAGCTTCTTTCCTGGGTAGAATAGGTAAAGCACAAGTTCTGCTTGGAGGATGATGAAGCCAGAGCAAAATGCTGCACATGGGCTGGGGCTTTGTGCCTCAGCCCAGGCAGTGTGTGTGGCCCCAGCTCTCCTTCGTGCACAGGTGCCTGTGCACACAAACTCGTTTCCACCCGACAAGTAGAGCAGGTAAACCTACAGCTCATAAAAAACCGGCAATTTCTACACGGAAAGGAAGTGCAAAGGGTATGAGATGGGCACTAGCACAAATCCACTGGATAACATTGCTGGAAAAGAGGACTCACAAAATTTTAAATCTTTGGTGACATCAACTTTGCAAACAATTTAACAGCCAGTCCTATGGTTGTCCAGTACCAGCTTATGTTCTTTCAGAGTTGCGTGTGCCCCAAGAGGCTAGGCTTGCTGCTCTTCCGGGAACTCCAGCAATAAAGAAGTGACTTTTGCCCCTTCCTATCCACTCTAGGTAGCTCATAACATTTATTGCCTTAAATCCCACACACCAGGCTTGCATCTCCAGCAGCTTTCCTGCCCGACAGTGCCACTGTGTTTTGTTACATCCCACCTGGGACCTTGAGGCTTCTCCTCACAGGCGAGCTCTTCAGCATCTTGGGAAAGGAAGTTTTCAGCTACACTTGGCATGTCTGATCTCAGTGTTGGCTCCTGCCCAGTCTGCACCACTGGCAGTGGGAAAGCTTTTATATAAGGGAATATAAATCAGTTTCAAAAGTGCTTTTCCTGTCATAAAACATCTTGATGGGTAGCTTTTAAGAAGAACCCAAAAGCCTAAGTCAATTTTATGAGTTGTTTTTCTTAAATATTGAAAGTTAGAATGTTCTTTTTTATTTACATTTTATTACTTTATACCCGTATGAGGGAACATTTTTTGTTAAACCTAGCTCATGTTCATGAGCTGTCATTTCTCTGCTTTCACAGTTTTATGTGAGATTCAGAACTCCATTCCATCTGTAGAGTCATAGCTGATGGCAGGAATGCCAGCAGTGTGCCCAAGCCTGAAAAGCTGCCAGGTCCAGGAAATCTAGAGTGAAAACAGATAATTTCTATTACTTTAAATGCATTTAAACAGGTGGTATGGGTGCCTGGGGTCTGTAGCTAACCCACTTCTGCCTTTCTAAGGTCCTCTCCACAAAGGTGAATAGTTGAAGTTTGAAGTAGGCAGTGGGTGACCATCAGCCCTCATTTAGGCAAGGAGGAGGGTCTGGTGGACCTGGGCCTCAAGTAGGGGCCATCAGAGGAGGGGTACAAGGTTACAGATCAAAAAGTGTTCTCACTGAAGCAGTCTGCTCTTGCTAATACAGGCAGTGAAAAGCAAACTCTTTTGCTTTAGGGAGATGAAAAGAAATTCCCAAGTTATTATGTGAATAAGGTCATATCAACAACTTGGGTTTTTGTGGAAATTTACCCTTTGTGCAGTAAGAGGGTTGGGGAAACACACCTTCAAAGGTGGGACCATAGATTGACTTTCCTTCACCTCCCTTTCTGGTTATGGTATCTGCAGGGTAGATAAAAGTAATCATCAGAGACCAAGTTTATCACAGGTATTTATCACAGGGTTGTCCGTGAGCAGCTTAGCTGAGGTCAGAAACATGCGTTGCACATCAGCCAGGGAGAACAACTACATCCATCTTTCTGTTTCACTGCTGAAATTTTAACAGACCATTGGAAGAGCTCTGCTTCCATCCCAGGAGGTGTTCTCTCTCTGACCTATTACATGCAGTGCATTTAATTGCTGCCCCTCTGAGAATGCCCAGCATCTCCTGCTGGGAGAGTTCTGGCAGTGGCAGCACACAGCCAAGGAAGGAGTGCCCTGAAGAAGGACATCTGTCAGAGGGAGCAGCGTTAGAAGAAGGAAAGATGAAGATCCAGCTGTGATTCTATGGTGAGTTAAGGCCAGTAACTTGTGTAAGAAAGGAGATTTGATAGGAGACTCATGATAATGCCACTTGAGCAGCTCCTTCTCATCACCCAGCAGTTGGCCATCAATGAAACACATCACCAGGGAGGCATATGCTCACACCTCACCTCTGAGTTCCTGCATTTCAGAGGGACAGCACAGCCTCCAGGAATCAATTTCATACTTAGAGAAGAAGCAATAATAATATCCACCACAGGTCAAGTGGCCTGTGGTATTTTTATGCCTTTTCTACTTCTAAAACCACGATTTCCACGAACTGGAATGCACTGGGCAGCAGCTTTCAGTGAGGTGTGCCCTCAAGGTCTAGATCCTGCTGCTTGGGAAATTATCATACCAGGAGTCATCTGTGGTGTCACTTGGACGGTAACTCAGACTGAACAGGGAGAGCACTGGAGAGCCTCATCCTGCCTTGAGGGTCTCTGAGACTGTTAAATATATTGGGGTGGAAAAGCTCACTTCCAAAATCTGCAGGTGGCACCAACCTGGGAGAGGCTGCAGCCGCAGGGAGAGGACACAAAAAACTGGAGGATGCAAGAGGTACCTTCTTTTTCTCCTGTAAATATTCGTGTTATGTAAATTCTACTAAAGTATCTGCAAACTTGCTTGGAAACTTCAGCTTTAGGGCCTGTATTTTCAAGGTAAGAAAAAAAGTGTGCTTATAAGCAGTTAAAACCCCTCCCATATCCTGTGTTATTGCAGCTTGTACTTCCCTCACGAACTACAGCCTAAGCCACCTTCTAATCCTGCTCTGCACCCCTCATCCCTCTGGTGTAATTCCCAACACTTGCAGTAGTACATGCAAATGGCTCTAAATCCCTGTTTGCAGATGGAGTGGGTGTCTGGTTTTTCTCTGAAGGGCTGCTTCACAAATACTGAATTATACTGGTACTGCCTTCACCCTTCCCTGCCATGTGAGACAGATGTAAGCAGGGAGATACTCAAAGATGTTGCTGAGCGTCACCAACTGCAGTTTTGCATGCACAGGGAGTCACAGTCCTTTACTGTCCAGGAGACTGGGTGCAGGGCCTTGAGGCAAGTGAGTGGCTTGGTGAAGGCTGCAAGGGCAATGTTGCCTGTCCTTGTTGCTTGTACCATTGCCTTAGGAGCACACTGCTATTTACATATGCGACATCCTTGTCCGCCAGCTTAGTCTCATCTCCATGTGGGCTGTAGCACACAAGTGCCACAAGCTGTGGTCTAAAGCCAGCTGGGCTGGCCTTAAAAAGCGTAACAGGGGGAAGTGCCTCTGCTCACCTCATGGTCCCTGTTGCTATCCCTGTTGAGATGGTGGCTGAAAAAAAAAGGAAGAAAAAAAATCAAGAGGCATGCACCCCTGCAGCAATCAGCTGGGGAACAAGCCTGGCAGATAAACTTTAGAGGCAGGGAGGACAGAAAAGTCAGCCTTGTGCGCGCTGCAGTGGGCTGCGTTTGTGGCTCTGCCACAGAGCTGAGCTTCCCATGGAAAGTCTGCGAAACCCTCATGAGGTTTTCAGCTTCTTGCTTTCTCGTTTTCACTGCCAGAGCTGCGTTAAGGGACTTGCCATAAGCTGCCAGGCTGTGATGTGCATGACATCTTGTACAGCATTGCACAGCTGTAACACTTCTTGGAGGTGTGGGAACAAGGAGGTGAGCGTGCTGCAATGCAGATCCCTGCCATGAGCAGCAGTGAGCCAGGAGTCCATAAAGTCTCAGTTCTGGTGCCTCCACCTGGCAGCACTAAAGGGAAACAGGAACATGGAATTCTGAGTATTTTCTTCCCAAGAGCTGCTGCCGGGCACAGGCACTTCTCTGCTTATTTATTTCCAGCCCACACTGCTTCCCACTGTTCCCAACCTGATGCTGGGACTGAAGCCCAGGGTAAACCCTTGCCATGCACTTGGCCACATGGAAAACTGGGTCCTGGAGCAGCCCCATCACCTGCCATGGGCCCGTGGCACTCTGGCCACCATGAGTTCGAGCCTGTCAACAGAGCCCACCCCCACAGCAACACCAGACACCAACACATCCACTCCACCCCACATTTCTAGGTACTCCCCACGCCCAACAAAAGCAGGTCTAAACCCTGCTGGAGTTTGGGAAGTGCTCCAATTTCAGTTTTCTCATGAAGGAAGGAAAATGAGGTAACACAGAAAGCGTGTGGCAGAGCAGAGGACTGAAGCCAGCTCTTTCCAGAGCTCATAACAGATG
Source organism: Formicarius rufipectus (assembly GCA_013399695.1). Classification (NCBI taxonomy): domain Eukaryota; kingdom Metazoa; phylum Chordata; class Aves; order Passeriformes; family Formicariidae; genus Formicarius; species Formicarius rufipectus. The sequence continues at coordinate 170,470 of VXAU01005682.1, forward strand.
CTGTCAGTACAGGATCATTTAAAAGAGAGGATGAAGAACCTGTTGCTGATGGTAGCTAAGAGCAAAGGCCCAGCAAAACTAGTAAGAAAAACAATTGAGGACACTGCTTCTCCATTACTCTCCCAAACTCCAGTAAGCCTTTGCTCAAGGATTTCCAGGTATCTTTGTGTTTAATCGCCCTTGGTGGATCTTTTTCATGTGAATTTCTTTGCTTTTCAGACAAATTTAAATATCTGGCATCCACAAATTTCTGTGGCAACGAGATTCACAGCCTAATTACATGCTGTGTAAAGTGCGCGTCTCCTTTTGACGCAGAAACTCCTACCCACAGCTGTGTGTGCTGGGCACTGCTGAGACATCATTCCTGCCAGCAGCCCAGGCAGAGCAGGACAACGCGTGGACGGAGCAGTTCCAGAGGGGTCCTGGCTCCCACAGCAAAGCTTTGTGCCACCGTGGCAGGTTTGCTCTCTTTTGGCTCACGCAGCACGTGCAAAAGCTGCTCCGTGGGACTGTTGTAGGCTCAGCTTAGCCTTCTGAGAGCACAGCTGTGCTCGTCTCTGAGCACAGTGAATTTTAGGAGACCCTGGTGTTAAAAGTGACAAAACCGAATTGTATGCAGTGTAAAAAAAAAAGTGTAACTTTTCGTGGCATCATGGAGCAATAGGGCAATTGTCACTTTCCCAGGAAAAATATATATTTGGTGAGTCAAAATCCTATTGCAGATGAGACTGTTCTGATTGGCATGCAGAAAAAAATGTTCTGCAGAATAAACCAACGTTAAATTAAAAAAAAAAAAAAAATTTCTTATCTTAATACCAATGTGCATTCTTTTCCCAACTGCGTATTCAAATGGCTTTTTAAAGTGATACATTTTTACATAAGCACAGAATCAAAACCAAAACAACTACAGCCTCACAGCTAGATGTTGCTAAACTACCCATGCCTGTAAAAAATTCAGGCTGAGAAAGAAATCACAAGTTTCAAAAGGGCCCTTCCGGGTAGCGCTGAAGTTTCTCTGGTCTCTGTGTGGCTCAGTGTAGTTTCCTTCAGCGGTTCATTAGGGCAATGTTTTTAAGTGTTGTGCTGGGGTTTGTAACAATGTAGGACTTGAAGATCTGCACCCTCACCCTATTAAAGACTATGAAGCTGATCAGATTCTGAAGGTTTAGCTGCCACAGCTGCTCCCTTGCCTGAAAGATCCGTGCACAAGATAACTGTCATTTCATGTGATGATGTTCTCCCAATGAAAAATCACAGAACAACAAGGGAGACAAAACAGTTTGGACAAGGAGACATATTAAAACTATATGATAAGGCAGTTTTAATTTACAGCCAGGTACTGGGTGGCAGCAAGTGAGCTGAGGTGTGATGGTAAATAACTGCAAGCATCACATGCAACTGCAGTGATGTTTTTGTGGGCTGCAACTTGAGCGATGCACAGGAAGGCCTTTTCCTTCCTTCTCCCAGGGGCTGGCACCACGACTGCTGGAGCCTGGCTCAGCTGAAACAAGCAGAATCTAATTTTGGTATCCAGACCATATGGCTTCTGCTATAGCCAAAAAAAGTCTGAAGCAGCCTTGTGTGAAGTCCAGAAGAGAAGCAGCATATCCAGAGTCAAATCTAAAACCAGTGATGTTTCAGAAAACATTCTCTTCACTACCTGCTTTTCTCCACATGCATGTTTTTAGCTTGATACAGATCAATACAACTGAAGTTTATTTGGCCTTTTGTAACATATCTTTTCTCCTTTTGCACTACAAAATGTAAGTATTTAAACCAGAGTAATCTACTGAATCTGAAAAAAACCCCTGAGATTGATGTCTGCTATTTGGTAAATGTAAAATTTGAGTTTACACACAAATTCTGTTCCTGAAATGTAATTCTGCACATGCATATGACTGGCTCCTGTTAATCCTTTTTCTTTGGAAAAAAAAACCCAAAACCCTAGCATTTTTTTAATTTAATGATAATTTATAGGCATAGAAATTCTTACAGTCATTATGGGCAAGAAAGGGAATTAACTATAAACATACTGCTAATAGTCCACTGATAGTCAAAATCAAAAAGAAAAGCAACAATCAGCCTAGCAAGCATAACTTGTTTGCTCAACAGGACTGTTTTCTGAAAATTTATAATGTGCTTTCCTTAAAAAAAAAAGAGCAAGCCAAGGGCCACAAGTTACTTTGTGTCTCTGTCCTGGTTTTTATTTCTCCCCTTCTTTTCTCATCACTTTGTAATTCAGGTACATTAAATTCCATTCAATAGGTTACCAGTTGTGAAAATAATATTTATTAAAATCTTGAACTGGATGACTAATATTAATTTCAGACTCTTTCTATTACCTGTTTATGACAGCACAATATTGTTCTGCAAGCCTGTTCATACTATATAGGTGTACATAAATGTTTTGCCAGTGATAAGAGTTAGGCGTGAGTTTGCTGGTGCCACTCTGCTCACCAGCTGTGGCAGATGTGCTGTGCTGCATTCAGTTTGGAGAGAAAAACAATTACCATGAAGGAAAACGTGGAAAACATGAGAGATTGTGCAGTACATTTGAACAAGGACACTGAAACCCTTTCAAAGGCCGTGCAGATAATGATCCTGGAAGCAGAATCACCAGTGCGGAGCAGAGCGGGACAATCCCCTCCCTCGACCTGCTGGTGATGCTGTGCCTGATGCCCCCCAGGACATGGTTGGCCCTCCTGGCTGCCAGGCCAGGGCACTACTGACTCAGATTCAACTTGCCATCGACCAGGACCCCCTTTCTGTGGCACTGCTTTCCAGTATTTCATTCCCCAGTCTGTACGCACATCTGGAGTTACCCCATTCCAGGTGCAGAATCCAGCACTTCCCCTTGTTGAACTTCATATGATTGGGGATTGCCCAGTGCTCTAATTTGTCCAGGTCTCTCTGCAGGGCCTCCCTGCCTTTGAGGCAGTCAACAGCTCCTCCCAGTTTTGTGTCATCTGCATTTGAAGTCTTTTGAAAAGTGCACACATACCCTGACAGGATACCCAAGAGTTTTGCTTCTGTGTGATTCTTCACTCTAAGCCTCTCCACCTGCTGTGGCTGCAGCTATTTCAGTTCCTTTAAGTTCAAAATAGTATCTGAAAGGGACTGAGAAACAGAACAGAAAAGCAGACTAAATTAATTTTAAAAATATATATGTATTTGAGAGAGTTCCCCCAGATGAAGATACTAAAGGAGATCTGCTAGGGGTCACCCAGAGACATCTTGGTGAAGGGCAAATCAAAACACAGAATCAGAGAATCGTAGAAGCACAGAATAGGTAAGGTTGGAAGAGACCACAATGGGTCATCTGGTCCAACCTCCCTGCTCAAGTAGGGTGATCCTGGAACACATGGCACAGGACTGTATCCAGATGGTTCTCAAATAAGTATCTCTAGTGAGGGAGACTCCGCAGCTTCTCTGGGCAACCTGTTCGGTGTGTGGTTGCTCGCACAGTAAAGTTCTTTCTCATATTCAAGTGGGACTTCCTGTGCATCAGTTTCTGCCCACTGCCTCTTGTCCTGTTGCTTGGCACCACCAAGCCTGGCTCTGCTTTTGGTTATTTATGTACAAACAACTGCAGCATTGCCTTGCTAAAAGCTGCACAAAGAAAGAGAAGACACAAACGCCAAGTAACTTCACAGCAAATACCTGGAGAGGAAACACTGCACAGCACATCTGCTGAACTGCAACAGTGTGCTGTGATGATTAGTGGCAGGGCCACCAGCAATGTTCCACACCAGGCCCTGTGGGGCTGCCACCAGTCCTTTTGGATGGATACTATGCAGGGAAACCACAGCTGTTAGATCACCCAGCAGCTGAAGTAAACATCAAGGAGACTTCTAAAAAGGGCTTCCTACTGCCAGGAAACAAAGGACAGATTCAACTCCAGAAAGAAGGAAGACTTCAATGAGTTTAATCTTCCAGGTAAAAGACAGAAAGTGACCCCACTTTATCAAGACATTCAAAGCAAGGCCATTGAAGATGACAGTATACTGTATGGGATGTTCACAACAACCTAAAGCTCTCCAGGGGATTGCTGTAATAGCCTCGAGGCATGCTACCTTCAAGGGTAAGTAGGACCCAGTGGTTTGAAGGGAAGACCTATGAACATGTAAGAATGGGTTCCCTCAGGGAAGGTGCATACAGTGAGATGTAGTTGCAGGTGTCAGAAAAACTTGCAGGAAAGGGTAGGGAGTTTGCAAATTAAAACAAAGCTCTGCTTCTAGCTATTCCAAAGATACTTCCAATTAGCTAAGATTAAAATATCAGCCAGAAATGAGTAGTAAGTGTAGTAAAGTAAGATGCTGGCTCACCTAGATGCCTGAATGGTTTTTTTTCCATTTGGAAGAATTTCTTGGGACAGATATAAACAGTAGTCCCTCTGTTGTGGAAAACCATTTATTGTTCACTCTGTTTTATAGAGGATCTGAAGAGGGACAGAACAAGAGAACCATCATAGCTCACAGGACTCCAGCTCTGCAAGCAGCAGACTCTGGAGTATCTCTAATGACTAGATAAAAGAGCTCCTGAAATCAGCTGTGATAGCTGCTATATTGGTATGGCATTACCTTTTATTTCTCTGCTCTTGGAGAGAACCTGCACTGCAGGATTGGGGAAAAGGCCTGCATGGCTAGACTTCTGAGCTTATGTGGTAAGGGTGGCTAGGAAGCACCCCACTGCTTCCAGCATCCAGGGCACGCCTGCTTTGCAAACCAGTGCCCTTCCAGCCACTCCCATGTCAGACTCAGTTTCTTCTGGATAAGGATACTTACAAAGTCAGAGATACAGTCTGGCACAGAGATGGAAGACACAGGGAGACAGAAAGGTAGCTGGCTGCTGTGCTCACACAGACACTGGGTCAGTGATTAGAAATTAATTTAATACTAGTTTTCAGTTAAGGTGAAGTGGGAAAAGACTGAAAAATCCCACATCCCAGCATACTAGGACAGATCTTAGCAAACACCAACCACGACCTTCATCATGATGACTAACCAGCTACGATAGTAAAACCAGTCTTTCACAAATAAAGAGATGCAAGCCAAAGTCTTTCCTGAACAACTGGCAAGATCAATACCAGGCTCAACGTCTGTAACTTTAGCCTGTGAATAAGCATTCAGTTGCAAAGGGTTTGTGGTGAGGTACTCAGTCATCTCCTCTTCCTCTTAGATGCTTTACAACCCACAGTAGTGCTTTTTTCAGTTCCCCTGAACAGAAGAGAGAGCATAAACCAAGCATTTAAATGACCCTTGAAAAGTTACACCTGCTGGGATGGAGTTTTCCTGTTGGTAGGATAATCTGCTTTCACAGCCCATATGAAATAAATACGCTGATATTCACCTATCAAAAATGAGACACTGGACTGGAAGGCCAAGCAGGGGAAATACCCCCACAACAGTCAGATACACACTTCACCGTGTGTTTGCTCTACTTCCTGAGGACTTGTTTCAACTTGCACCTTGAGAACCAATCAAAATTTTCAGAAAAAGCCAAAATCTGGTAGATTTGCATTTGGAAAAAAAAAAAAAGAAAAAGAATAGTAAAATCCTATTAAACTATACTGGGTAATTTACAAATGGAGCAGAAGACAAACAGTGGTGTTAACTGCTGACAAAAATACATGTCTATAGTCCTCTTACTGTCCTGCGCTTCTGTTTAAAACCTTAATCTAACATACTAACCAGTGAGATGGATTTGCTAGGAAGATTAGTCTATGTGAGAAAAGGAGAAGTTAGAGAGCTGCTTTGAAACTTTGTTTTTGAGGGATGTATTTTTTTCCTAAATAGTTCCTAGTGGCAGCTGGACTGAAAAGCAAAGCTGAAGGGGTTTCCTTTCAAATGCGAAGCAATCACAGGCTTCAGCCCTAGCCTTAAATACGCACACACAGAAAAAGAATTTTCATCTTTAATAGAAATGCAGTCACTAGAAAGAAAGCAAATGGTGTCCAAAGAGCAACGTTTGTGATACTAGAAGCCATGCCAGCTACTCGAGTGCAAGTTACAGTATGTGCTGACAGCTTATGCAATGCAGGATGCAAGTTAGTCACTGCTGTGCTATTCAGAGGCTCGTTTCTTCACTGGTAATTAGTAGAAAAGCACAAAAAATTCCAAACACAAAACTTCAATATTTTTTTCAGTTTCAGGGAAAGCATTGAGAAATCAGTATGTGACAGTGCCTCATGCGTAACTGTAACATTGAGCTGCATCCTGCAAGGATAACTACATAATGAATAAAGTTAAAAAAGCAAAGGAATGTATTGAACAGTTACCTTACTGGTAGCCTTAGGATTTAGCTTGTAACTGGTTTTTAAGAATTTCAGGATTCACAAATATATGGCAGAGAATTAATTCAGTGCAAGCTCCTGTAAAGTTATGACCTCACAGTATCCTGTACTGTACAGTGTTTTAGATAAAATCAGAAATTGTTAGGATGAAACTGACAGGCTATTTACTGTAAACTTCCACAATTAATCAGCTAGATTTTCACAGATGTAAAGGCTTTAACATATTTAAATCTGTTCTTACAGCACCAAGACTTCAAGCTCCTCAAGTAGAACTGCAGAATATGCTGGTTTGCTTTGGTAGCAGGAAATATACAAAGCTTTTTTCTCCATTCTGAGAGGAAACAGAATTTTGTTGTGGGATAGTTTGTTGTTTATTTATTTATTTGTTCTCACTGTCCACCCTTATCATGATTCATTTATAGAAAAGTGATCTAATACTTCAAAAAAATGGACTACTTACCCAAACTTATGCAGCAAGCAGTCAGGAGCCAGCCAAGTAGTCTGGACTTAAATGAGGAGTATTATCCAAAATTTAGGTAATTTTGCTTTTACTTTCACCTTGATTTTTAGATTTTTCACTTGTTATAACATGAAACATCAATGAAAATCACAAGTATTTTAAAGCTGAAGTGACAACTGAGCATGTTGTTTTAAGTAACAGTGGCGTTTTATCTCAATTTGAACACACCAGTCCACTATGCAAGATGTTACCAGTAGCCAAACTTGAAAATACATGCTTTGTGTTCTGGCAAGGTGTTTTATTAAGATGTGAAATCTTTTTTGTTAGGAGTCAGTCATTGAAAACAAACTGTACACCTTTAATTGAGTCAACAAAATAGGCATACAACTTTGAGTGACTTGCCCCATTTATGTAGCTCATTATGCTCTGAAGTGATGCTCTTCACTGTTTAGGTCCTCACATAAACAATTACCAGTCTTTATGTATATTAAAGTAAGATTACATTCTTCTCTCAAAAGTACAAAAAATAACTTTAAATATACACTGGCTCCTAAGCTTAGACAGAATCCTGTCAGGAAGAGAATTTTGTACTTCAATAGACAATGCCTTCAACATCAAGAGCTCTTCAAAGTGCTTGGCAGAGTGTGTGAACACTATCCCCACTTACTAGATGATGAAATAAGGCACAGAAGTCAACCATCTTGCCACAATCACACACAGAACAGTAGAACTAACAGAGCAGAATGTGGGCTTTTCAGTCCTCCAGTGTAACCACCACAACCCACTGCCATTATTCAAGTACAATGGCTCAAGCATTTCTGAGGAGCGAAACTTGTACAAGTGGACGGAAGGGAAGAGCTAGGGCCAGTTGAAGGCGGCAGCAGTTTCAACCCAAACCAAACAAATTTGGTAGAAACAAAATCATAATGCACTTCAGGGAATGATCACACAGAAAATTATACAGTATCCTGCAGAGAAAAAGCTCATTAAACATAAGACATATGGTGTTAGCTTTGCAAAATGCACTAGTTGCTTGACAGTAGCTCAGGTAATGTTGACTTTGTCAGAGGAGCAGTACTTTCTGACCTGCAGATATATTAAACACTGTTCTACTAGCAAGGTGCACTTCTCTGGAAAGTCACACAGAAATGGAAATAAGGGGCCAAATATCTCCTCAGTAGGCATGGATACGTATCAGGCACAAACTCCCACATTAATCACTTGTGAGGTATGGACTAAGTGGTAAAGAAATACCAATCTGAAGAAAAAAGCCTAAAATAAATAAGGTTAAGAAAACTGAGTCACCCATCTAAAATCACTAAGAAATGCATCCTCAGATAGATTCCACTGCAAAAAAATGAGAAGCTTGCTATGACCTAGCCATCTGATGACAAATAAGCATTTCAGAAAGCCTGACCTTGGATAGGGTGCTCACCAGATGACTCATTTATTGCCAGAGACTGCTGATGGGATTCAGAACCATGTGCACTTTGATTCTGTTCTTCATTGATTTCACGGGAAGAAACTGTATCCTGGCTAGAGTGAGACTGTTGATTTGATTCCTGAGCCAGCTGCACGTGCTGAGCTGGATGTGAAGTTCCTGCTAAGTGGATTTGTTCATTTTGTCCTTGAACATGGAGGTGTTCTAGTGCTTCCTTGGAAAGAGTGATGACATGCATTTGTTCAGGCTGGGCAGCCTCTATTTGGTTTGCAACCATATTGATACTTTGGATTTGTTCTGCTTGCTCCTGCTGAGCTGAAAGCAACAAGTTTTGCAGCTGCTGTGGTGGCTGAGCAAGCAGTGTGAGGTTTGCAGCCTGCTCTGTCGTCATGTTTGGGGCATTTTCTGCAGTCACAATACTAATACCTTCATTATGGCTAGGCATGAAGTTGATGTTGTGCACTGCATCTGTAACCAGCAGTTGAATTTCCTGCCCTCCGGAGGTGGCAAGCTGATACTGCTGCAGCTGGAGAATGTTTCTCACTTCTGAGTGAGTGCTGGTGCTCTGGGCAGTGCTGGCTTCCTGGAACTGCTTCTCCTTGCTATGAATTTTCAAGTGAGACTTCAGGTTGTCCAGACGAGCAAACTGCAGACTACATTCTGGACAGGAGAAAGGCTTTTTGCCTGTATGTAAAATACAGTGTCTTCTCTTAGCGCTGGAATCAGAGAAGCATTTTCCGCATATACCACAAGAATATGGCTTTTCTCCTCTGCAAAAGGACAAAATTTGATCTCATTAAAATATTCACTTGCACAGTGCTGCTTTGTGAAACTTGTTCTATAATAAAATACTTAAATGATTACTTTGTTTAGCTAAATTATAAGCGCTTAAGAACAGTGACATTAAAAATGTTTTCTATTTGGCTTCCTGACTCTTTCGGTTTGACTTCACAAACTGTACAAATCTTCCATTAGTATATACTCAAAAGCTACAGAGGTATGTGCCTTCCTGTCATAACCCCAGAGGTACAAGCTCTGTGCTGCTAGACCTTGTCAAGAATGCAACAGCTTACTTGGCATAACTCTAAGCACTGACCATTTTAAGAACATGGGAGGGTTTTAAAACAAAAAGAAGTGCCCAAATCCTAACTTGCTGTCTGAATCAAAGCAATGGGAAATTTTACTCTAAGTGTTTTCTTATACAACAGTTCTCCAGTGACTTAAAATCTAGCATGCCTTTATGCAATGCAGCACACTGACAAAGGGCAAAAGACCACTAATGCTGTTAATGAGACATGACAGATTGCAGGGTAACAGGACAATGTTTCAGTGTTACACCATGGCTACTGTTCTTGCTGACTAACAAAAATTCACAGTAAAATTTTCACACAAATACTATAGCAATAAGTACCTTGTCACTGAACAGACATGAAACACCAAAGAAGACTTAAAATGTTTTGGCACACAAGTATTTAGCAGTTCAGTGCTTTCCACTACCAATTATTTTGTCATATTGATCAACCAAAATGTTACTTTTAACCATTCATCCAAAATGCAAACGATTTCTGACCATTCTGTAACTGAACGAGCACTCACACAAGTTATTAGCTGAGAAGTTACATTTTTAAAGAATATAATGAAACTTAGACATACTCTACCTGTGAATTCTAATGTGAGTCTGAAGCGAACTTTTAGCTGTAAATGATTTGCCACAAATCTCACAAGTGAATGGCTTCTCACCTATCAAAAAGAAAAGTGACATCACTTTTTATATAGCACTTCTCATCAAATGTATTAAAAACCATTTTATATTTTACCATACACACTATAAAGTGAGCACTGACAGTTCCTCATGTTTCTGCCATGGGTCAGGACGGATATCCAAAGCTGAAATAACTCCATAGTCAAAATAAGGGTATAGAATTTCAAATGTACACCTCTGGCACTGCTCCCATTTGAAGATAAAGAATTAGGTGATCCAAGTCCTCAGAGCAACCAAAAGTTGTACCTATGACACTGATATGGGTGTTCCACATAGAGCAGAAATGTTCTGGAAAAGGCTGGCCCTGAACCAGTAGGCTTTAATGCCAAGCTCACATGCAGCACCATGTAGGTGATTAGATCCAAATTCCAGAGGTGGAAAGTGAATCCATTATCTTAACAAGTTGGTTGACTTCCTATAAGAAGGCTCCATCACACTAGGCCTATGGTATTTTGTGAATACCATTCAGAAAAGAATTAAATTATGGTGGGTTGAATAAATTGTGAATTTGTTTTGGGTTTGTCTATTTGTTTTGGTGGTTTTACTGCATTTGGAATTTTTCTGTCTAATTGAGTCGAAGCAGAGAGGCCAAATTGAATTATAAAAAGGTTCACAAGAAATTCACAAGAGACTGTATCCAACTAAAGCAAATCCTAATTCACACCATAACAAATCCTTGGGGATTGTGTTGATGTTCTCTAAGACACCAGATATGAGAAACCAGATCACCACTGCGGTAATTCACACCATCAAAGCACATTAAAGCCCAGGACTGGGCAGCAGCCCGTTTCCAAGGAAGTTTCACATTTAGCATAAAACTCTAACCTGACTTCATATGGCTTTGGAGGGCAGGGATAAGGGATGAGATAACATGAAACATTTGTCAGAAGCGACCTCTAGTCATCTAGTCCCAGCCTGTTACTGAAAACAGGAGTAACTTTGCAGGTAGACAGTAATATTATGACACGGTGTTACCAAACTGCTGCTGAAGCACAACAGTCATATCAATCTTAACACCTGTCCCCAGAACACCTTGGAATTTTACTTTCTGCTTTTGAGGTGGGACAGATCAATTATTATTTCTGCATAATTAATACTCATAGCTTGCCTGTCTTTCCTGGAAACAAAATATATTGCAAGCCAGTTTCTGCCAGAATTCAGCTTCATCTATTTTAGCAACTTCCTTTGTGACTGTTTTCTCTTCTCATTTCCCACACCAAACTCATTTCCCACAACATACAGAGAGCTGTATCAGCTTCAGGTACAAAACTGCTGTGTGTGTCAACAGTATGCATGAGATTTAGTTATGTATTACAACTGCAGGCAACATGCTGAAGAATAATTTGATTTTGGGAGGAAGCAATTGCCACTGTTTATAGTTATTTTAAAAGACAAAATTATTCACACATCATCTCATGAACTTACCCTTCAAAGGAAACTATTTTAAGAAATTTATGCATTGTTATTATGAGAGGGTAGATCATTTTTATCTGTTCTCCAGTCATTCACCACCACCTTGCCCTCTAAAACTCTTAAAACATCCTCTGACATACTTGCATTGAATCATCCCTCCCAGCCCACCTCCTCTCAACATCTGGTTTATTACAGCACAATTAAAAGGTAAATGGAAATAGTTATTTTTCTGGTCACAGCACTTTTCGTAAGCACTCATCCCTCAAAGACAGGAGTGCCCAACTCATTTAGGATATACACTTTCTGTTATTAATTACCTCAGTGAAACCCCTATACATGCTGGATGCAGCTGTCCCGACAAACTGAATTCTTGGGCCAGGATTTTCTCACAGGAGAGGTAACTTGGGATTTTCTGCAGCAGGCTTTATAAAAATGGGGGTTAATCCCTCTTCCTGCAATAGGCCCTCCCTCTCTGCTGCTGGAATACAAGGGGTTTTTGTGCTCCTGCATTCTTGATGTCAAATCTCTTTGTTAGCAGTACAAGCATCATTATGTACAAGTAGAGCCAAAGTCCCACAGAGACGAGTGTTGTTTGCCCAGCATTGTTTTGTCCAGGTAACCTGAATCACAAACCCCACAAAACACAAGGGACAACATTACCTGTATGTGTTCTTAGATGTTTCTTTAACTGAGCGGCATCCATGAATTTGCGACGACACTGGTTACATTCCGGCAGTGAACGGCCTTGTCGCAATAATAAAAAAAGTGTCAGTGCATAAGTGATCCCCTGTATCTCTTCAGTGATCTTTGTTAAAGCACTTTCCTGTAAAATAACCACTTTGATATAATATAGAGATAAAACAAAATGTGATTCACTGTCTCCTCCCTATCTTAACTGCCACACTATTTCTTTATCTAGTATTATCATGGCAAAAGAGGGGACTCACACCTGCTCCTGCCCAAACTCACTTCTCTTGAAGCTTTGTAAACTCTGATTTTCTCCACCACTTCCTGTGTGTGCAACATAATCTTCATCTGGCTCCAGAAGTGAGTGGGACACTTTCTAAGACTTGTTTGCCATTATTGGTCCAAAGTAGTGGGTAACTACAGGGCAATTTGGACACCAGGCAGTGGACACAATCATATATACAATTCCTAGATTTGATGTAACAAGGACAGCAGGGGTAAAATAATAAAGCTGTATGTCAAATACAGCATAACTAATTTTTAGTAATCGTAAGAGCCCTTCTCAAGTAACAATTTTTTTTAACATTTCATTTACTACACACCATTTTATCTTTTTCACCCTATCCACCGTTATACCAAGATATGACATACCAGGGTAGGAGACATTAAATACACTACTGAGGAAGAACTTTCAGCCTTAGTCAATCTTCAGGAAGACAAATCAGCACGGACTGTAAGCTAGCTCCTCAGTCCACGTTTGTTATACCTGTGTGTACTCGATAGTGGCTCTTGAGCTGTCTCTTTTGGCTGAAGTATTTCCCACACTGATCGCAGGTAAAAGCCTTCTGCCCTGTAAAGGTAAGTCACATCCAAAGCAAGAGTAAGAAAATAAGTAACTACATAAGCCAGCACACACCAGACAGAGCAGAAATACCTTTTTTTCAGAAAGGCAAGTTCCTGGAGCAGAGAGGCTACATTGGCCTTGAACTACTTACCTGTATGTAGACTCATGTGCTCCAGAAGGGAATGCTTTGTTGTCAGAGCCTTACTGCAGACGGTGCATGTGTACGGCCGTTCCCCAGTGTGCATCCGCTCATGGACCTGAAGGGAATGCTTCTGGGAAAAGCCTTTGCCACACTCACTGCACTTAAAAGGGCGCTCTCCTGAAAGCAGCAGATGACATTTTTAGGTGCAGACGCATCATTTCTCACTAGGTATTTTAAGCTGACAGTGAGATTCATTGCAATGTAGTAGCTACTAAAAAATTATTCTTGAGTGGTGAAGAGAATTAAGAAATAGGCTTCACATAATAATACAACAATTCTTTAGCTATTGCCACACAATTCAGCGTTTAAACAGTAAAATTATTAATTAAACTGCAATCAAGATGAGACATAAAGGCCCTGAGATCTGCTGACAAGAATAAAACCGCAAACATGGAAGACACACCATAATTTGCATCAGCATGCTATTTTGCATGGCTCTTGCTCTAGAAAACAGCCAACATTTGAACAATTTGCTTGCATTTAGCAACATCACTAAACTCTAATCCAAAAGTAGCAGTCTCCTAATACCTACCTGTATGACTTCGCTGGTGAATAGCTAAGAAGTGATTATACTTAAATACTTTGCCACAGTCTTTGCAGCGAGCTTCAGAACCTGCACGTTTTCTTTTTCCATCAGTTCTCTTTGCCAGTCCTTTTTCATCCTCATCCCCGAGAAGTTTATAATCCTTTAGTTTGATTGATCTCCTTATTCTACGTTTGCTATAACGGCTCTGAGTGCTCTGTATGCCTTCAGATTTGGGATCATAGTTTTCATCCTTCTCAGCTGACAGATCAATAGCAGCCTCTGAGCCACAAGCAGGTTCAGTTTCTTCTCCATCTTTCCTCACTGGAGCCTCCTCACTGGTGACCACTTCTTCTGCTGTAGTGTCTTTTTTCATAAAATTTTGCTTATTTTGCATGGAGTTGTTCTCTCTCAGTTGCACATCTTCAGGAGAATTTTCTCCTGATTCTTCTTCTTCTTGGACAACCTTAATCTTCCTCGGTCGCCCTCGTTTTCGCTTTGGTGGATCTTGATTTTTGTTGTCACTTGCAACAACAGCTACAGAGGCTCCACTGTTAGCTGGAGCTGGCAAGGCATTTCCTGTGCTATGGCTGGCCAGGTAGTCTGTACAGGCCCATACCAAGTCAGTCACTTTCAGCAGCTGTGCAGTAGCCAGGATTTGTTCTACGCTTTTCTCACTGGCACACAGGCAACCAGTGTAGATAAATTCTAGCAGAACTCCAAAGATGTCCGCAACCATTCCCTCCAACACATAAACTGACTGTCCTATTTCACCCTCATTTACAAACATCATTGAGAAGTACTCACTGCTGGCAGCCAGCAAAGCTTTATGGGCTCTGAATTGCACATTCTCTACTATTAGAGTAACGTCACAAAGAAAATCCTTTTTCCTCTGTTCTTCAAAATTAGCTAGAATGGTATCTTTGTGAGCTTTGGAGTGGATGATGACCAGTTTCTCAGAAGCATCAGGAGCTGCTTTTGCCATTTTAATTACAAATATGAAAGGAGGTGCCTACAAAAACAGAAGAACTTTAATAAAGAATTATTTTATTATAAGACACCAAATACAATTTGTTTTACCAGTAAAAAGGTTCAAGAGTTTCAGAAGTAATTCTGAATTCTTTGAACTCTTGAAAAATCAACACTACTGCTGACACAGATTTTCTTCCAAAAAGTACTTTAAAATCCAATGAAATGGCTGCAGATAGTTTCTTAGATCAGATTTATTGCCTACCACTTGTTTATCTCTGATGTACTGCAAGCTCTGTATTATCTGAAAAATTGCCACCTCTTCTGAAATTTCCTTTTGTAACTAACACAATCGGACAAAAAGAACTCTTTGTTCAGGGCTTCTTAGTAGAATACTGGTTTGCTTATTTGTATTTAGTGAGAGCAGCAGTTTCAATCACCTGAACAAATGCTGCAAGAAACAACATACACTACGTACCTACATGAAACTGACGTGAAGTGATTCTTTAGCCCAAACCATTTACCAAATAGTTCACGGTGGAGCGGAATGATTTTATCTGGCAGCTTTAATTCCAGGAGGGTGTGCTGCTGGAGCACCTGAAAGCACAGCTGTAGGTGTGTCCCAGCTCTGCCTTCCCGTGCATTCCCACAACTTCTGGGAGCTACTGCCAACTCTGCCTGCAACCCCCCGACACCCACCGGCCTCAGACGGGGTCCGGGGTGTTTTGCGGGTTCCGCTCACATCACACACTCTGGCATTGAATCAGGAGGTGACGCCTTCAGTATTCCGACCGCAAACCCCAACACACCCACCTGGCCTCCCCCGAAACCCCGCGGATTTCAGAGCGGGGCTGTGCACAAGCGGAAGGCCTGCGGCCGTGGGAGAGACCGGGAGTGTTCGGGAGTCCCCGGGGCGGCCCCGTGTGCAGCGCACGGCGCGGACACGGCCCGGACACACCTGGCGGGAGCGGGGCCGGGAATGCACCGCAGGCGGCGCCCCGGCGTGCGTGATCCCCGCGCTCGCAGACTCGCCCCGCAGGTTCGGGCCGGAGCAGGGAGCGGGGTTTGGCCTCCGAGAGCCGCGGGCCCGGGCTTCCCCAGCGCGGACTGCCCATCCCTGTCGCGGCCCGGCACTCACCGCTCCAACGCCGCCGCCCTTCCGGCACGGGCGGGGCGGGCGCCGCGCGTGCGCTGGGAAAGGAGCGTCGTACGAGGCGGGACTTGGGAGCCGTGGAATCACAGGACACCATCCGGAGCAGGAAGAGACACGCGGGGATCATCCGCGTCCAGCTCCCGGCTCCCGGCTCTCCCTGTGTGTCTGAGAGTGTCATCCAAACGCTTCTTGAACTCTGTCAGCCGTGGTGCTGTGACCACTTCACTGGGGAGCCTGTTCCAATGCCCAAACACCCTCTCGGTGAAAAATCTTTATCTAGCATCCAACCTAAACCTGCCCTGACACAATTTCAGGCTGTTCCCTCAGGGCCTGCCACTATCCCCCACAGAGAAGAGATCAGTGCCTGCCACTCCCCTTTCCCCTCAAAAGGAAGCTGTAACTGCACTGAGGTCTCCCCTCAGTCTCCTCTTTCTCAGCCTGAACAGACCAAGTGACCTCAGCTGCTTCTCATACGGCTTCCCCCCAAGGTGATTCACCATTTTCGCAGGCTCCCTATGGATGCCAATAGCTTTATATCTTTCAATGTCAAAAAAAAATTTTTATTTCTAAGATTTCGTAGTTAAGAAACGGGTCCAAGAAGGTGTGATGTTCACAGGCCATGTTGCAGCCATGCTGGTGCTCAAGGTGATTCTCCATGTGTTAATCTGTGGAAATCTGGGGGCCAGCTTGCAGCCCACACTACACAAAACTGGGGCGTGTGTCTTTCAGGGAAAGAAAAGTCTGCACCTTGTCATCAAGACCAAGGGGCCGATCCCTTGGCTCCTGGTATGGGCCCACCATGGCAGTCCCTAGGTAGGGGATGAGCTGGCAGTGCTCCATGAACTTCGCCAGCTTCTTCTTGTACATCTGCCGCACAGGCTCTGAGCTCCGGGGGTTGTATGCTGGAAGAAGTTAAACGGCATGTTAGTGTCCCCTGCCAACTTTGTGGAATTACATAACAAATTTTCAAAGACACAAAGTCTACCCCTGATGTTGTTACCTGTGGTACAGATAAACCTTCTGTGGGCCGTGCCCACTGGTGCCAAATAAAAAAAATCAAGTCTGGTATTTTAGAAAGTTTCTAACTCCAAAGGGTAATGATACTGGGAAAGATCACGCTTTGTAAACAAAGACACAACAAACACACTCATCTGCTCTCAACTTTCCTCAGGCTGTGAGAGGCTGGTGAAAGTCCAAGCTGTGACAATTTGGGGAGTGTGGCGCATGCCCTAAAGTGGCGCCGTCTGGGGATAGCCCAAGCTTGGCATGGCTGGGGCCAGGCCACTGTTTCCTTGACACAGGTCTTTTATTACCTGAATGCTCTGCCCAGAAAAAGTGAAGAGCGGGTCAACAGTTTAGAGGAGGAAGGAGGGTTTCTCTCTGCCCTAAGCTCTATTTAACATTACCAGTGAGTGCCAATCCTCAGAGTACACTTTATTATTTTAATTGTTACCCTGCGGGAAAGAAGAAGGAGTGACAGCCAAATTGTAACCAATTTTTTCCTGTGGCCAGTACTTTATATCTCATTACAAAAACTGGACAGCATAAAGAACTATGCTGTGAGAGGCTTCAGCCCACTAGCTTTAAATTGCAGACAGCTGCATTTAACAGCTTCTGAGGGATTTTTCAAGCATACCTGCATGTAGAATTCTTACAGGGGTCAAGCCTGAAGGACACTCAGTCATTCAATCAGAAGTAAATCTCTGCATTTATAGTTGATCATCTGTACCTTCTCACATACTGAAAGCAATCCAGTTTGTGAGAAAAGCTGAAGGAACAGCTAAACTACTGGTGTTTGTCACCTATTTAAATGTGAGATTAGAGAGTGACATAAATTGCAGATGAGAAAGTCTTACTTCAGCTAGAAATAGGATGAAATAAATTTCCAGGGGACCACAACGTGAAGTACTTTGATCAAATTTTTGATCAAGGACAGCACAACTACTCTGAAGAGATGCACAGTAATAAACAATGCAGTATTTGCAAGAAATCACAGAATCACAGAATGGGTCAGGCTGGGAGGTACCACAGTGGGTCATCTGGTCCAACCTCCCTGCTCAAGCAGGGTCATCCCAGAGGACATGGCATAGGATTGTGTTTAGACCCTTCTTGAGGATCTCCAGTGAGGGAGACTCCATAACCTCCCAGAGAACCTGTTCAGTGCACGGTCACCTGCACAATAAAGTATTTTTTCTTCATGTTTAGGTGATATATCAGTGTACAAAAATTCTGTTTCTTAAAATTGGTATTAGAAGAAGATAACTTCTTTTGTAGTTCCCTATGGTTGAACTGTTCGGCACTGCATGGGTGCACTTGCATAACTGTCCTGGTTCACCATCCAGTGCTCATAATGATTTAATGTGACAATATATGACCAAAGCATCATTACATTAGCAAAGCTGTTCTAACAATAGAATGAAAACAGACTTTGTGGATGGGACAAACTATAGTGTAAAAGCAGTTTGGTGTCTTAAGAACTGTACATTTATGCAGGGGCTTTACCATGTGCCTACCCTGTTCACTGGTCCTCTTTCACAAAGCTATGCGAGTAAAAAAATCTGTGATCGTTCAAGACAATTTTGGACTGCTCTGAGGAAAGACAGGATGTGAAGAAGTTTTAACAAATAATAAAGATTGGTATTATCTAAAAGAATAAGTAAAAATGTAAAATACAAAATACGAGGTATAGTTCACCCACTGGACAGGTTTGCTTATATAAGATAAAGCTGGTGGTTGAAAGAAATGTCAGTCTTGCTCCAGAAATCTCCAGTAGTACTGAAAACCAGACCAAAGCTACAGCCAAGTTGCAAGTAGGGATATTGAAATCAAGAAAGCTGGCACTATTTAAGCTGTTTGCAGACTATTAAAGATTACTATCTGCAACTGGTATCTTGGATTAAAAAAAACCCAAAAAACCCCCCCAAAAAATTCTAAAAAATAGCACTATGAACACAGGAGACAAAGCTAGAGCAACTTTCCTCAGTGCAGGACTAGTCGTAACCTCTGGTAGCTCCATGAGAAGTTTTACTTCACCATTATCCTTTGGGCTGAGTACAAAATCCTAATTTTAATTTTGGACTGTTTATCCTGGTTATGGAAAAGTAAGGTCAATTGGACATTTGATTAAATTTAAAAGAAGTTACAAGTAATTAACACATTACTCCAAATCACATTAATATTTAGATCTTGCCAGATAATTTCACAAATCAGCATTTAATTTCTCTGTGCTGAAAACTTAAAAATCTAATTGAATCTGTAGGAGTAGCTATTCTTTTGTACTGTGTAACTTAGTCTATCAGTACTGAACTCATGCAAAACAGGTTTTTCTTTTCAAATGGCAGGTATCCTGTGTTCACTTAGGCTGTTTTTCAGTATAATCAGACCTCTCATTTGCATGTTTAGCCAATGAGTTGTTGGAGGTGCATATGATCATAAAGTTGTTGCCGGGGTATATCTGCAAAGCAAGGTTTCTTACTAAGTTTATTTGGCCACCTGATGCTGCTGAAAAAAGGTAAGGATTCAGGCACCTAAACTATGCCTCAGATAGTATTTCAGCAGCCTTTTGATACTGTAATTTAAGTCAGTTTTGAAGACAATTCAAATTGCCTATGACTAGTTTAAAATGTAGTACCACCTACAATATAACATTTTACTTTTGGTTTAAAACCTCCATCAGTTCCTGTTAGAATGTTTTCAAGGCCATCAGGTTGTTGGTGACAAAGTGTAATTAAAGTCTCATCATTTTTCAGAGATCACTTACCTATCTACCTATTCTGTTATCCTAACCTCCCTGGTCCTTACACATTTCCAAAAAACTTGGCAGTGTGTACTTAGATCAGTATATAATAGTGTTTTGCCATGTTGGACATAAGAAAACTACATCAATTGACTACCAATGCTGTATCAGATGATTTATGTCATTAATAATATTAATTATTTTTATAACATATTATTTTATACGCTACCTTTTAAATGGAAGGAGACAAAGAGCAGAGCAGTTTCTTTTACACTTAGGAACGGAAACTTCGGCTTAAGGCTGCCTACTTTGTGCAGTGNATTGAAAGCCTTATCCTGTTGTCATGCAGATCTACCAATATAGGATGATAGCCTAAGCTGGTCAATAGCAGAAGATAACAAGTAGTATAAAATAGGCAGGGCAGTGACCATGAATAATTTTTTTTTTAATTCAGGTGTCAAAATGTAACAAATTATCATTAGAGGATTTCAGATAAGCTTGTGTCTACTCTGGTGTTAAAAATCAAACCAAAACGTAATCTAACAAGATAAAATAAAAAAGCTAAGTCAGAAAATCCATCATATACTGCAGTTTATTATGCCCCTCTGATGGACTTGCATCTGTTCCATTAAAGATAAAAATACTTATTATTTTAAAGCTTCAAAAAAATTCCTCTCAATTGGAAATATAATATAATCCCATTGATAAACATAGGACTCATACTGTAGTAAAAATTAAGTAAACTGAGTGGGATATACTATACATCACAAATCACATTTTAAAATATAAAAGCAAAAACTGGCCTGTTCAAGGTATCCAGCCAAAGGAAGTGCAGTTAGTAGCATTGGCTCCTTTTTTGGAGGGAGTTTATGAGGAAGCTTCAGATTCGAGTACTTCTCTGGTAACCTAACCAGATAAAAGTAAGCACTTCTAAGATGTATAAACCATGACATGATTGAAGATTAAAATGCAATTAGTATATTCACCTCATAAACTTCTGAAGTTTTTCTTCACTTTCAAAAATATATATTTTATCTTGATATTTTGCTGCATACTCGATATTGCCAGGCGCCAAAGCTTCATATCTGAAGAGATAGAGCAAGAACATCTATTCATTCCAAGGAAATGTAAAATATAATTTGTGGGGTGTAAATTCATGAGCTACTGGGAGCCTTCTGGTAATATAACAAGAATAGGAATACCAAAAATGTAGCAATTGGATCAGCCAAGTTTGCACTACATGACTCACAGTTATAAGGCTCAAAATCTGAGACAGACTCTGCCTCAAAATCTGCTTATTAAAGAGCTTTCTTTAGAGCTCCTTCATTTAAAATGCCTATCATAGTTGTTCAGGAAATTAAGAAGGGACAACATAGAACTGGCTATTACCGTTCTATTCTGGTGAGAAATTCTTGCACAGAGGAAATCAGTGGAACTTTATTGTGGAGCTTTATGGATCCCTTACAAAAACCATAATAGCTAGTTTTGCATCTACAAGAGTTTTATGAGATTTCTTTGAATCATTGAAGGTTTATGATGAAGAGGATTCAAACTATGTCTCTCTCTCTTCATTATGAAAGACAGCAAGCCAACATAGATCCTTGAAGAACCTGTAGCCATATAAGCTTTAAAATTTTATTTTAAATTGAGTTTATATTGATTTCCAAAGCCACAGGTGCAATATAGAGAATTGTAATTGCTTTTCCTGTCCAAACCCTGAACACTATTAAAAAGTATTTTGAAAGTGTTTCTTCACTAATGTGTTAATATAGGACACATACTCTGTAACTGAGATTATGGAAACTCCAGTGACATACCTCTGCTTTCCATCTAGGTAAGTGACTGGACAGTATCCCTGCATTTCAGCCCTTAGAGGGAATGAGGCCTTCACTTCTGGCACAGTCATTTTCTTTGGTAGCATATGTGGAGGTGGGAGAGGGTGAGGTGCCAGTGATGACACATAAGCCTCTGGTGTGATCAAGAATTTCTGTAGAAAACAAAACATTTTTATAATGAAAGAAGCACTGTAAGACTGTTAGTCAAACTCCAGACGATTGGCTCACACAATTTAGATACTTATTTCTTCTACAACACAACAGTGTATTGGCACTGCTGCTGCTCTTGGGTAAATAATTTCCAGCCCACTCTCAGTTGAAGTCATCACTATCCACCTACCACCCATCAATATGCATTTCTATCATTAGCCATTCTCTAAGCCCAGTCTCCCCAAAACAGATGGAGAAAGGAGGACATTAGTGGTTTAAAACTAATGTTTGATCTGTCACAAGTTGTAAGAGACACTTTGGCTTAATTAACTATGTGCTGCATTTTGTCTGCCTTTGATAGCAGAAGTATACAGAACAAAAGCTTGAACACTAAAAATAGCAGTCTAATTCAAATTACATATTATTTGTTTGTGTGTGGAATGAAAGAATGTAAGGAACAATATTCCCTCTTCCCCTAATCCCCTCCTGACCTGCTCTTTGACACTTACATCCAGTTCTTCCTGTGAAGCCATTTTGTAATAGCGTCCTTTAAATTCTGCAGCAAACTGCAATGAGGGGGTTACAGAGCAGTCAACCAATTCACCCTTCTCTGCAAGGCTGACGGGACAGTACTCTCCAAACTCCCCCAGCCGTTCCTGCAGCTCTTTGTGAGTGATGCATAAATCAGCAATGCTTGCTGCTTTTCCTATTAATAAAAGCAAATAATTATCATGGTTTATTTATGAAAGACATATAAACATCAAACAGTTCTACTCAGTAATGTTACAGTTTAGAAGGTAATTCATAATTTGAAAGTGATATGAAATACTGAGAACTAAAATAGCAATTTTTAATTGGTAATAAAATGAAGTTGCAACTAATTTTATCAATTAATTGTAATAACATTTCCATAGCAGTTAAGAAGTGTAATAATTATTAATGATGTGGGTTATTCTGTATGCTCAATTTGTTAGTCTGTTTTCCCTGGATGGTTTTATTTATGATTCATTTTTTTACTCTTTTGTGTTACTAAGGAACATTTCAGCTATTATTTTATTTCATTACATTAATGAAAAAGAGTACAAGGTGTAATGATAGCCTCTCCTCTATTCATCCACATCATACAAATGCTACAGTCTATCTGCATGAAACATATTCAAAATCTTGAATGTCATCTCAAACCTAAACTAGTTAAAAAGTTGTATTTTTCAAGCTTGATATGAAAAAATTAAACTTATTTTAATATTTTTGATTGTGCCTCTAGTTTTTAAGAAGGGTGCAGTCACAGAGCTGTACAAGTTAAAACCAAAAGGTGGATGTAAGATAAGGAAGTCTGTTTACCCTTCAGAGGAATTCTAGTTTAATAGTACAGACACGTTTAAAAGGCATATTTAGTCCTGACCAATGCTGACACACAAAAAGTCAAATGGGAAGTGTGTCATTCTAGACTGAAGTGGTTTTCTTCCCAAAGCAAAGAAATTAAGTCAGATGGCTTAATTCTGAACTTTTAATTAACAACTTCAGTCTCCTTCTCTCTTCCTCCACTAACACAAAAGTGAAGTTGCAAGTCATAGTTCCCCCTGTACAATTTGGGATAGCCTTTGTGATTTATCAGACAGTGTGTGGAATCTACCATGGACTCTGCTTCCAGCAGATTTCTGTTATGCCGTTCTTTGGAGAATGGCCTCAGACTACTCTGTTGTGGGTTTTGTCTTCACTTTCTTTAAGAGATCTCTTCAAGATCTCTGCAGATGTGAGATCAAGGAATTTGAGGGTGTGTATGTGCCCAAGAATTAGCTTCATCCAAACAAAGTTGAAATACACATGTGACAATGCATCTTCTTAAAGAAACAAATGTTATTGTGGGAAAGTTTGTTTTTCTTTTACCTTCTTTTATTCTCTCCAGGTATATCTGTATTTGTTTAATAACCATTTGAACTTCCTGCGTAACTTTGTTCCAGACCTTCCACTTGCTCTGAACGGCATCAATCACACACCAGTTCTGACGCTCTCTCATATAGGAGGTCCTAATTGCATCAATGTGCTGTTTATAGCAGGAATTTTTAACGGCTAGAATCTGTGAGCTGTCGTGTTCAGGATAGGGATGGCTGAAGACAATGAAAAATAACACTCATTTAAATCTGAAGATTAGAGAATTTCATTGAATTTCAGGTGTAAATTCTAGAGTTCACTTTAAGTTTTTACAGACTTCTGCTTGTTTGACACTGTAGAAGATATTTGAGAAATACAAATTTCTAATTAAGAATATTACCAGTTACATTTGAAAAGCAGCATACTTAGGATTAGACAGTTATGTTCAGAAACAAAGAACAAAACCTTTTCTATTTATGTCCCAAATACAACTCAATGATTATTTTGTAGATGATTTGGAATGTATCAGAACATATTAACTGACACACACGACAAATACACCATTTAATGGTACCCTAATATTGCACATTTGATTTGCATTTAAGCCTATCAAATGTAATTAGTTTGGTATTTAAAATGAAGTTTAAAGTAAATACTTTCAAAAAGACATCATTAATTTAATTTTTTTGCAATGAAAATTCTCTTTAGTCTCTCAGTAAACAATTTAGCATTGTACTGATTACTTGATAAAAAGAGACAAAATGAAAGAGACATGCAATAATGCTCCAAGCTATCTGGAACTTCTTAGAAACACTTCCTCTAATGAGAACCAGGTTCTTATACAATTTAATTTTAAGGTGAATGTTCTGTTCTTTTTCATTCTCT
This sequence comes from Formicarius rufipectus, assembly GCA_013399695.1. Taxonomy (NCBI): domain Eukaryota; kingdom Metazoa; phylum Chordata; class Aves; order Passeriformes; family Formicariidae; genus Formicarius; species Formicarius rufipectus. The sequence goes on from VXAU01005682.1 coordinate 194,694, forward strand.
GCTTAGAAACTACTTACTGCTCTTCCACAAAAACAACTATCAGCTCTTTAAACAATATTTACCTTCTCAGAAAAACAAAGAAAAAGGGAATGAGCTGAACTGAAAGGTTTAGATGAGTAACTCATGAATTCAATGTTACTAAACTATGGATTATTTCCGTATTTTAAAAAGAATTCTAATTAAGACTTAAAAGACAGCTTAGTAGATGAAGTATCAATTTCTTTTATGATAATAATTGAATTAAATGAAAAAGAATATTCAGCAACAGAGAGAACTGGTAACCTTTCTGACATACAGTTTCATTAAACCAGTTTAACTCAGCAGTGGATGAGCAGCACTGCACATTTGTGACTTCAATCACAAATCGAGGGATCTGGCCAGAGCATGCCACAAATACCTTACGTCTGTGTTTCTGGTCTATGGAAATCAAAGCATTAGAATGTAGAGGGACTGGTTCCCACGTCTCTTCATGTGTGGAGTTCACCAACAGCTGAGTTATACTCCAGTGTAGATGCAGCCTCTCTGGGTATAGCCCTGAGGCACATAATTAGAGAAATTACAAAATCATGTAGAAAAAGTATTTCAATCAGGGAGCATCACTACCTATTTGTGCTTTCCTTATCTGACAGTGCTCTTCTGAACACTTCCTTTGTGTCCATTTCTAATTCAAAGATTTTCACTGGAATTATCTTCACTGATTCCAAGAGGTTTGCTTGTTTTCTTGTTAGAGGATATCCATCAAATACAACTCTGCATACAAATAGAAACAGAAAAACAGTTTTCCTAAAAAATGAGTTTCTAGTCAACCATTAAGACTATGTATATTCCTAGCACATTCTCCATGGACAGAAAAGTCTACACCCATACCATGAAGTTGTCGCTGCTCTGACTTGATAGACAGTCTTCACTCATAAAATTTAAAATGTAATTAAAAAATCAAGTAGGTAGAATAAGAAAGCAATAAGCAAAAGCTAAGTGGATGGCTGTGACAGAAGAATGGCGGACTTTTAAATTCTGACACATCAATCATTCAGAAACATCATTTTAACTGTGAGAAATCTCCATATGGATTGGAAGGAGAAGTTTTCAATGTGGCAAGTACAATGATTTACTACTGTACTTGAAGAGCTTCTAAAATCATATTGGATAAATGCTTTTCACATATTAGACAATACTGTAACAAAATATACTGAAACAATATTCCAGTATTTAACATGAAAGAAAAGTTCTCATCTCAAGCTCAAATAATTTACAGAGATTATTCCAGAATTGCCTTTCCCTGTAACAATTCCTTTTGGGGAAAGGAATTGAATGTCATAAGATCATGATCATAAAGCTTTTTAATCTGTCCAGTTTTGAAGCTGTTTCCTGATCCTAGGGAATCAGGATCACACATGAATGAGGTGGAAAGACTCGCTGGTTTCAATTCCATCTTAATAACTTCAGTTGTTAACAAAACCAGAAAAAAACTTGAGCACTGAACCAGTCTGCATGATCAAAGGGAATCAGATGTGTTCAAACTGGTTCTGGAGTTGGTGTAAGAGAAACAAAATGGTGGTTCTCAAACAACAATAGAAAATATTGGCTTATTGACTGAAAAAAAGGTAACTTTCATAAAGCATATTACTTGGATTGACTGGAATATACTTGTGTGAAAATTGCAGAAAATTATGCTTCAGTCTCATTTCCAAGAGTAATGTGAAGAATATAATTTTGTACAGAATATTTTCTTAATGCACAAACCCCTGATGTGTTTCACTGAGCTTGTTTTACAGTGATAACGTGGGAATCCATGCCTGTGAAGGGACAGGGATGTCTTGAAGAAACCCCTCAAATCCAAACAAGACTTACCCTGTGGTATTACACACATGGTTTAGCAGAGCCACATCTAGAGCCTGGATGGCCAGTTCATCAGGTACGGTCAGTCCTTTGTGAAGGTGCTCCTTTATCTTAAGTGCCAACTGAGTCTCTGGCTGATTGTCTATCACCAGCCGTATGGCATCTCCCATGGACAGGCGCAGTAATCCATACACACTTGCAAGCTTCTTGGCAACTGCAAAATGTTTTTATTTCAACTCACAACTTTTACTGTAAGCAACATCACAACCTGGCAGCCTGTTTAAGTATGTCCTTAGTCTCAGAAGCTAAGCTCATTTCCACTGGTTATTTCCACTGCACAGTCTTGGTAAGTGCGTACCTAACTCTGCTTAAGGCCCTGTAGGGCCCAGGCCTTGCATATGCACAGGGCATGCCCAGTGCACTAATGCTGTTCAATTCAGCACAACCCATAGCAGCAATAAAATGTCTTAGAAAATATGCTTCCACTGCTGTCCTTTTTACAGAGGATCCCAGCAGTCAGATCACTTATTCAGAAAATGGAAAATATGGCTAAAATTTTCTCCTAAATGTGGTTTGAGCCCTTGTCTTCTTTTTCTAACATCCTACTCTAATCATTAAACTACGGTATAAGATGAATTTTCTCCTCCTCCAGTTAAAGACAGAGACAAAGATTGACAAAATCATGGAAGAATGAGAGGAGAGAAAAATGGAAATCTTGGAGTTTTTTTAATCTAGAAATTTGGCCACAGACTGGGGAATGGGAAGTTTGGAGTTGTACTCCTTGATTCTATTAGTATTTTTCCATTTTACATTAGATCATATTGACTGAAAGAAATAAGAAACAATCAGAAAATAATAATAAATAATACAAGGAGTATAAATAGTGTAAGTCCAATTTTTCTAAGTGCAAGTCCACATCACTAACATCTTGAGTACCTGGGATAAAATTCAGATGGATAATGCATAAGCATCTCACTGTCAAATGAGACACTAGATAATGTAACTAAAAGAATTTATGCCCAGCAAGTAAAAGCTGGGAGTCCAACAATACTAATGGTTTATGATTTTTCAATAGTAATGACAAACACAGCTTCAGTAATTAAATAAGATTTTGCTTTACAGATATATAGCTTGTACCTGTGGTCTTTCCAGATTTTGGAGGTCCCAGGATTGCAATTTTAACTGGTGCAGCTGGTTTAGGTTTTGGCTGACGAATATATTTGATGGGATTTGTCATAAATGTTTCTTTATTTTCTTTACTTGAAAAGAAATAAATATATTGTCGATGGATTACAGGAAAGATTGCATTTCCATGGCTTTGGTGTGGCCTAATTACATCTCCTTTGCTTAGCTGTAGTGTATACAAAATGGGAATCAGTTCATTAGGTTTGACAAAGCCTCTTCTCTCTCTGTCCCAGAGAAGTGGCTTTATAGGCAAGTAGAGAAGTATTAACCATATGAAACAAACCATGAAAGCATTCTGAAATTCATACATATGGACATAATATTTTGTCCAAGTCTGAGAAACTTATATATATATATATATATATGCAATTACTGTATAAAAAAATGAAATAAACATTGAAGACAGAAAGAAGACTCACTATTTCCAGTAGGTGGTACTGTAACACTTTATGTCCATCAAAATAGTGGTCAGGGAGGATTAATATAATACCTTTTTTAATTTATAGATAATAAAATAATTTTATTCCTCAGTGAATTAAATCTGCTTACCTGTCTGACAGTAGAAGATACACTGAGAATATAGTATTCAGCAGAAGTCATGTACAAATGAAGAAAATGTAAAAAGGTATCAATAGTTACATTATGGTCAAGTGTAAAACCACAAGAAGGTAAGCCAAAAAAATTTTTGGTAAAATACATACACCACTGATTAAATGTTTTCAAACACATCAGTCTGTAGTGTTGATGGATCATTGTCAGAAATAGTCATTGCTGTAATGCTAAATTAATTCCCTGCACCACTGTTCTCTATGGAAGAACTTATGTCCCTGTTGCAACTCTTGGAGAAACGGCCCTGAAGTGTCAATAAAAGATGTTTTAAAACAAAAAGTTGACATCTGTAGAAAAAATTGCCCAGACCAGATGGCATTCACCTTGCAGTTCCAAAGGGACTCAGAAGAAAAATCGTTACTGAGAAATGTGTAACATTGGCCTTCCTTCAACACAAAACGAAGGTGGAAGAAGTTACCATTTTTTCAAAAGGCCTCCAGGGCAGATCCTGGCAAACATAGTCCAGTAAATCTGACTCTGTATTGAGCAAATTGTAACATATTAAGGAAAGTAGTTACATTCATACATATCAAATAATGGGGAAGAGCCAACTCAGCTTCTTGAGGAGGGAAATCATACTTCACAAAACTATTACTATTCTTTGAAGGAGTCAATAAAGTTGATATGATTATTACAGAAAGAGCTGGAACTGTTCTACTGTGTGTCATTGCCTTGCCGGACTCTTCTTTTGTTCTCAGGTTCCTATTCCTGCATGAAATAATTTCAGAGTGCTTGCCATCAATTTATGAGATGTCATGAGTCTGTTCTACTGCATATCTGCTTCCATTCCTCCCTCAGCTCATCAATTTTATTCTCTGCTTATCTAATCAGTCACATAACTACTTTCCTTCCCTCCAGATTTAATCTAAAAGTAATTGGCATATATTCTTATCTTCCTTTCTACCCCAAAACTTCCAGTCTGTAATCAGTTTCATGATTTCTGTTATATTCTAAAATACCCCCGAAATGGTCCTTTTCCCCTTTCATACATTTTCACTGTCAGCAGACTACTCTTATTTAATGGGTTCCTATGAGTTCTTTCTTCTACCTGAATTGTACTTTTTAGTTGGCAAAAAACACTGCATAGAATAAATGAATGGAGAAATGGAATGGTAAAAGTGTAGTGAAATCTGATAGAAGAATGTGCAAGGACTGGAGTATAGGGACTAATTGAAATTTAACACATAAACTGTGGTTCAGAATTTGGAAATGACAGAGGAGTAGAAATATCTGCTTCTATTAATATGTCCCTAGATTATTAGATGTCAATTTGATGCAGCCATGAAAAAGAATGAAAATTCTGATCCTAACATTAAAGAAAGATAAACATGATCTGGAAAGGGTGAAGACCCACAATGATAACTATACTAAAAGGAATAAAAGTTGGTTGATTAACTGGCATAGTAATATGAAGGCTCAAAGTATGTTTCTCTCAGGGCTCCTCTGCTTTCTGTATATTGTTCACTGGGCTTTTATTAAATCTTCATTTCTGGTTTTGATTTATTCACAATCCAACTTGCTTTTATTTCTTGCATTAAACCAAAAAATTACCTGCTAACATTTCATTTCCTACCTATAAAACTGTATCAGCCCACTGTTGGGGAGGGACATGAGTACTTTCTGATCTCAACTTTCCAGATCTCTAGTAACATACTATGGAAATATATCTGTTGATCTTCAAAATTTGTAAATTTTGACAAGAAAGAATTACTGCTGAAAAATTACATACATCTAACATTTTTTGGTTTACTGCTTCACCACTGTTAGGGTTGGTGGCCACTTGTGTGTGTGGCTTAGAAATCTATACTCCAAATCCCTTCAGTTTGTTTTCACCACTTCTGGAAAGCTTTAAGACCTTCTGCATTGTCCTGTGTTTTGTGTACCAATAAGAGATAGGCACTTCTTTCTGATTCAATGCCACCTTTAATTGTGTCACCAATGATAGTGTAATAAATTTTACTAAATGCCTCTCAGCCTTAAATTAGCTACAACACTGAAAAGACTAATGCCGTTAATTATGTTTGCTTTATTTTGTGTTTATTCAGTAGTGTCATTTTGATTCAGTAATGTAGTTTTCATTCAGTATTTCTGGTATTAATTGCTACTGTCTGATAACATCTTTTTAATGTGAAATACATTTTTAAAACGTGTTGCCTCTTGAAAATATTCTTCATCTGTTTAAGAACATTACCTTGATGGGATCCCACTGACCGAAAGAACTTGGAAATTTATATGAGAGAAACAGCATCTTCTCTGCAAGTTGCAAACTTATTGGGTAACATTTCTCAAAAATGCTTTCACGGTTTTCTGTTAGAGATTTCAGCTTGCGATATACTTGGTAGAATACAACATGAGGCTTCCGTCCTCCACTGATCTCAATTAGCGGTATTAATAATTTTTCAAGTTCTTCCTGGTTATGAAAATGTAATGATATATTAGAATCATAAAGACAATCAGATTTTAACAAAGACTGACAGCAAGATTTTCTGTGGACTACCAAGGATTTCTTGACCATGTTGTCAGTCATCATAAATCAGCAAAATCTGAGATGCAAAATTGGTCTTCCTGCCCACTGATGTTTAAACTACCCAGTACCCAGTCTAGATTAAGTATCACACAATTACAGTATTATATTATTATTATGTGCTTTTGTAAACTTTCTTTCTGGTCGGTGGATAGAATCTGAATCATGATTAATTTCTTCCTGAAGTAAGATACTTAGTAAACAAATGTCACCCATCTACATACTGGCTTAGATGTAGCATTATTGTTGCAGACATCTAATATCAGATGAGGTTACCTCACCATATGTAAGTGATTTCAAGAAAATTATGTTACTAGGAGCTGTATTTAAAAATAGAGCTGTGTAGTTAGAATTTTCTCTCAAAAATTATTTTGAAATACTGTTCATATATTTATAAATCTCTAGTGTGGTTGCCTGTATCAACTCACCTATCATAAAGGAAATAAGGACACCAAGACTAGGTAGGCTTACCCAAGCATTTCCTTTTTTCCCCCTACAATATTAGTTACATAAATTACGTACTCTTTAAAGTCTATGCCTTCAGCACAGTTGTTTAAGCACTATAACTTTTACATGACAAATTGAAAATTCTTCTTGCATCATGTGATCATATAATTTAACAAAATAAACAGTGGTATTAATACCTGTACACTTTGTAATTTCTCTACTTCTGAATCAAACTTTTCTGCAATTTCATTTTGCATGCGTTCAACAGCATCTTCTTCATCTTCTTCTTCTTCTCCTTCTTCCTCTTCTTCCTCTAAAAACTCTTCTTCAAGTATAGCTTCAATGTCTTCACTTTCATTCTCATCCTCATCTTCCTCCTCAGCAGCTTCATTATTCTCCTTATTTGCTAAAGCCTATAAAGGCAAAATATTTTGTTTCATGTCAATGATACATATGTTTTGAAGGAACATAGGGCATTCTTGTCTCTTTTTTAATTAATTATTAATTCAAAAAAACCCTAATTTTGGGATATCCTTTATTGTAAGCAAAAATCTAGTAGATCCTGAAATCTTATTTCAGAAGAAAATACAGGGGTATTGCATCATGCATACAGCAAAGCATTGTACCAGTTCATGGGCAGTCAAGTAATACATTAATGCACTTATAAATACACCATGTAATTGACTTCAGACAGAAATCCTGGTATAGTTCTATTCTGGATTAACCATGGTTCTGACAGGGTACTTAAGGCACATGCTTAATGCTTAATTCCACTTAGTGGGGCTACTCTTATGCTTACAAATTAGATACATTAGACACATTCATAAGTATTTTGTTGACTTGGAACACATATTGAGAATTATTTTAAAACTGTTTTTAGTCTTCAGGAATCAACAGTTTCTAAAACAATTTGAACATGGTATCAAATTATTTTCTCACAGTCTATCACATTTTTACTACCCTACATTGTGCTGAAGTCTGTTGACTAAAAGCTTAAAAAATTTCTAAGGTATAAATGCAAACATTTATATCTAAATTTTTTCTTATTAGCTTGTTTTCTTACCTCCTGCTTTTTTTGTTTTTGTTCTGCTAAAAGTTCTTCCCTTCTTCTAGCAATCTTCTCAGCCTGTTAGTGAAAAAAAGATGCTAATCAAAGCTCTCTGAGAATTGGTAATGTGGCCTGTAATTGTTCTTTCCACCTTCAAATTGTTTCCAGTTGGTTCTGATATTAAAAAATTACTACCTACAGTTTGAAATTTTGCAGATCAGATACACCTCTCTACTAGGGAAACATGTCAGTTTTAGAAAAACTAATTTGGCAACTTCGAGACTGAGATTAGAGGGGAAAAAAGACTGTATTCTTATCACACTGAAAAGATAGTAGTATTTTTATTCTCTAAACTACAGAGTTTCTAAACTTATAGGTGGTTTCTGTCATTTGGCAAAGGGGTGACTGAACACGGTATTAAATGTATGCTGTTTCCTTTGACAGTTTAAGGATGTTCATGGTATCGTATGAGTCTTGTCCCAAATTCCATTGTCCTAACTTCCTGTGTGTCAGTTGCTCTGTAGTAACTTATATTCAGACCTTCTCTGATACATGTGAAGTACTTTACCTCACTTTTATAGAAAGTTAGGAACATTGAATATATTACATGTGCCAGTTGTAGATGTCTGCAAAGAGGCTTCAGGTTACTTCAAGTAGTTTGTAACCTGATCAACAGTAGGCACAGTCATTTGAATGGAAGACTGTGCAGCCACAACAGCACTGAGAATGTGGCTTAGAGCTATTACATTTCTGTGAAGAGTATCATAGATGGAAACACAGACACGCCCCCCACCACCTGTGAAGTCAGCCTATAGGAGATGCTGATCAATTCAACAGCACATTCTCAGGAAATCTGGCATGCAACAACATTACAGTGCATGACCTGTGTATTTGATTATTTTTTTTTTGCCATGTTCACTCTCTCCATCTAGTTGCCTTTTATCTAGGACTTTCCAGATGTCTGGCATTCTGTCAGACTGCAGCACAGCTACTTTTCTTGGGCTGCAACATGCCTAAACTTCTTCATAAATTAATTGCACAGGGGAGAAAAGGAGCCCTAAGTTATTTTTTGTTCCTGTGGTAAGTCTGGGAATTCTATGAACGTGTTGGACTGTGTCTCCTGACTTCCATATCTGTTACTCTGTGCTCTTCACAGCTTTGGGAGTTTTAGAATCTGTGTTCAGGACTATGTTGTTGAAACTGCAGAAAAAAAAAGATGTAGGACTAAAAACTTACTCTTATTTTTGCTTTTAGGTCCTTAAGCTTCTTTTTATATTCACTTTTTTTACGCTGTTTTTCTTTCCATCTTTTCAGACGTGGAGGAAAAAGTCGGTCAAGAATGTCACTGTTTTCTACCTCAATATAAACTGCAACATCAGGACAGAGTCCTCGTTCTGCCAAATACTTGACTTCATCTACAGTACGAGGGAAACCATCCAGTACAAAGCCTGTGGACCTAATTGGAAAATGAGATATTTACCATTACAGTGTAGTTTAAAGTGCAACACAGTGAACACATAATTATTTTAAAAAAAACCCCAAAGCCTGCCACATTAAATGTGTATGTTAAAAGTAAAATTAAAAAAATACTTTTGGCTACTATCTTTTGACAATATAAAACTGATATTTCATTATGTATTTTAATTAGTGTACTCACAAATTATTTTCTCCTGAGGTTTTAATGTGAAAAGCTTAATTATTTTAAAAGAACTTAAAAACCTCAAAATAAATTGTGTCCTCAGACTTGCTTGTGTCTAAAAAAATATTTCTTAGTTACTGCTCTCAAAACAAAGAAGGTGCCCCATACATTATTTTGGTAAAAACTGCCAAAAAAAGCTTGCACCTGAAAATTTATGTTTCAGAAATGCCTGACGATTTCTTCTCTTGTATAGAATGAGAAATTTGCCACTCAGCATGACATAGATCTCTCTTTCTGCAGGTATTAAAAACTAGTCAGATATGCTTGGAAACCTCTATGGCTTGTTGGATCTCTTACAATTTCAAATTAGATGATGGGTTATGTAAGGCTGAATGTTGTGTTGATAAGAAGTGAATATTTCTTTTTATTACTTTAGACCTTATTAGGATACATTGTAAAATTGCGAAAAAAACCAAAGAAGCTATAAGGGGTGGAGGGAAGAATTGGTAGCCCTAGATGCTGTGGAAGAGTATAACATATTCTACTATAACCTAATATAATGTTTTGTAATGTGTTATAATATAATACAATATAATACCACAACATTATGTGTAATGCTGGGTAATTTTTTGTCTTGGTGCATTCTTTTTTTCCTAAAATTGATATCCTTGTTTATACAGTGTTTAGAGAATGTTGTCCCCTATCTGTAGTCTGACAGGATAAATATTACAGGAAAACATAAAAGGCTTGTTTACATGTCTATCCTGTAAGCCCATGAAAACTACCCAGCTATTTAGGAGATTTAATCCAGTTCAAGTGTGCTAAGTACTTTTGTCCAGAACTGTGTCTCGCATATGAGATACGATATTACTGTCAAAATATCAGTCAAAATAGTACAACAAAACCAAGATCAAGAGGTAGGTCATAACTCATAAAAAGTACAAGAGCACTGAAATAATCTCTGTGAAAATTATTTACAATTGTGGACAAAATGGATGATATACTTCCTAAGATTAATTTTAAAAAATCTAGTTAGAGTTACCGGAATGGTTCTTTCTTCCACCAGTCAAGAACAAAGTTATCAAGGACCTCTGGAGGCAGTTCCTTACTATCCATTAGATTTGCTTTGATTGCCTCTTCCTCATCAGTTAACACCTCTTCCTTTATGTAAAGAAAATCAACCAAGAAATGAAAAACATACTCCAAGAGAACAAATAAACAAACAAAAAAAATCAGAAAGAAATATCTATTTGACACATTTATTGGGTTTTTTTGGCTAAGTAAGGTACTGTCTTCATTTGACTTAAACAAGCAGAAACTAACTCATTTGCCCCATTATATCATACCACATTATACATTTTAGGTAATTCCCAAGAATCAGGGCAATCGCTGCTGTATGAGTTTTATTGAAACCTAAAACCAAGCACAACAGTTAAGTGTTTAATTATACATATGCTTAATTCAGAGGAATAGAAACTGAAATGAGCACAGTCTCTCCTAATTGCCTACAAGAAGTTTTCCACTTAGTTATACATGTTCTCATGCTGGAAGACTACATAAGAATGTTTTTTCACCTTTTAAAAGCAACTCCTATCTTTTGATGCAATCCAAAAAAGAAGGATGTGTCAGGTTATTGAATACAGGCAGAGGAACAGATACCAGACGTATAGCATTGTTCTACAGAATAGCAGTAATAATAATGATTAGTCAAATGCAGAGCATTCAAATATCAAATCTAGCTATGAAATTCTTGTGAAAAACTGTTGGCTTTTTTTTTCCAGAATATGTAACACTGTAAGTCTGATCTGGCTGAGGATGCACATCTCATAGAATGGCTTCCTGACTAAAACTGCAGTAAAAAAGGATGAAAAGATGGTATGAATTTATGGTTCTGGATTAGTTTACATAAGTCATCATATCAAAACACATGTATTTACACATATAGTGAATAAAATACAATATTAAAGTTAGAAAATATCACTGTTCCTGACCTACTGTGTTGGTTTTTTTATGGTAATATTCACTGAAGAAAATACTATTTTCTAGATAGTTGGGTGCTTTTATTTTAGTTTGTTTTGTTTGGGTTTTTTGTTTGTTTTTTGGGGGGTTTTGTTTTTGTTTTTGTTTGTTTGTTTGTTTGTTTGTTTGTTGTTTTGTTTGGGGTTTTTTTTGTTTTTTGTTTTTTTTTTCTTTCCCTGATTAGAAGAATAGCAAAGTGCATAGGAGAAATATATCTGGTATGTTTTTAAAGAGTTCAGTATTTTTTCATTACCATATGAAGGCCACATTTTTTAAAAAAATCTGTATTTGTTTAAGAAGACTAGATATACACCACTGAAAACATGTGTTTTTTAGATGTCAGTGGCCATCAAACATGCTCCTAAACTGCATCCAAAGTCTCTTGGAGAGAAAACCCTCCTGGCAAATGGATTTAAGATGTCCTCTGAAACTTTTTAGTAAATTCATTACAAAGTTCTGCTGTCCTTTCGTCAAGTACTGGCCATATAAACGTAAATTGCTCAAGAATTTATTAGCACACCTTTTCAGAAAGTAAAAGAATAGCACTTTTTAGCAAAAGGATCTGAAGTGATTCAGGAACCCTCAAAATGATGGTAGGGAGCTACTTGCTGCAAGGCCATGTCTGAATAAGATGCTGACATCTATTCTAAAAATGTAGCCAAAAGAACTTGAGAATGTGTTGGAAGTCACAAGTGTAATGTAGTGTGTGTGAGTGAGAGTTTCTCTAGTGTCTAACACGGCATGTATATTAAAAGATGTTTGTATGACAGAAGGTACCTAAGAAGACAAAGTGGTAGCCAAATCTGTAACACAGAGACATCTTGAAAGAAATGTGTAAAGTGGAAGAAAACAGTAAAACACATATTAAAATGAATCGCTGACATCACCAATGCCAATGAGCTGTTGGAACAGCATTTCTGTCTGATAAAAGAAACACAGGTGTGTATTCCAGGTACAGAAAAGAGAACACCCCATTTAGCTATGATTTGAAGGACAAGGTTGGCTCCCAGACCTGTCAGTGTTGTGAACGCTTTGGCTGACACATTAAAACCACCAGGATGGTATCTTTTTGATAAACTTCCCAGATTGCATGATATGTTTTGTTTGCCTTTAATGGTTTTGCTTTGAATATTATAGCTGACCTTTACCTTGAGCTTTGATAGATACACTTTTAGTGTCTTGTGCCAATGTGAAAGAGAATGATACAAATGGAAATAAATTAAATTTTGGAGTCAAACTTATACAGGTGGTGGCTCAGTGAAAAAAACAGGATAGTCAAGACAATCCAGTGGTAGCCATACTCAGGGAAATGCCTGGAGCATCCACAATCTTGGAGAGTATCCTCTAGAGTCTTATGCATGGATCAATGAATGTATTTCTAATTGAAATGAAATTGCATCAGGTGTGCTTAGGTCATGACATCAGATAAAGCACTTTACAAGAAGTATGAGAAAAAAACCCAAGTAATATAGAAGATTGTTTACCAACAGATATAAAGATAACAAGGAAAAAACACTAAGAGAAGTGCTTTGGTGTCAGATGTATTGATGCCAAAAAATAAGGCTGAGTGAGAGTCAGGAACACTTGCCATATATTTGGCTATGATGACTAAGTTGCAACCTGATTTGCCAAGTTTTAATTGATGAAAATCTAAATTTTTATTCTGACATCCATGATTTTGATCCGTACTCCATTTATGTTGAAGAATTTGCTTCCAACATTACCTGCTCATATATTATTTCATCAGAACACTACCTCCCAGTTAACAGGGGCCTGCTCCACTTTTCAAGACAACAGATAGTCACCTTGAATGCACTTTTGTCAGCTTTCTCAGCACGTGCGAATGCACTCCATTGACCTGTATATGTCAATACATAAATGATCCCAAATTTCATCCTATTCTGTTGTGAGTAGTACCACTTTTTACCCACGCTTTCCTATTAGACACAGAGACCTTGAAGGCCACAGACTAGACCGTACTTGCAAAGACCACCATAAAAAAGGTATTGAACATCTCAGCCTTTTCAGTATTGAAAGGTCACCTGCCCATGTGGCAGACTCATATTTTCTAGATCTTTTTAAGACAGCTGTTCTGCAAAAATTTTTCTTGTTACCCTTCAGATCCCTCATTAGTTTCCATCTCCATGGAATACTCATCTTTTCAATCCTGTGCCTGAATGTTGTTTCTGTATGTCTCCTCCACTATAACCTGCTTCCTCTCCTGCATGCTTCCTTAAATGCTGTAGTAGGAAATGTTTCAAGATCTTCGATGACTAGCTAGTAACATGAGGGAACATGGCAGGTATCACCAAAAAGAAAGGCAGTTAAAATGTGATGTAGAAACTTATTTCTTCCTGAAACTTTGAGAGTTGGATAAATCCTTATTGTCTTGGAGGCAGATTTTCAGTTTCTTTATACTACCTATTTTCTTAAAGATTTATATGCTGTGTACCCGTGTTGAAACTTCATCAAATATATCCATTGCTGTCTAAAGAAAAATTCATTTGCGTTAAAAGTTTGTGGTTTTTTTCCCCCAATATATCACTGCCTAATAAAAGATATCACTCTCCCCGATAAACATTTATGTAAATGCTTTTTCGTCAGGGAAATTACACCTTCTAAGAGATGTGGGTTGTAATTTCATGGGAAATTTGTATTCTGGCTTGAAAAAGGTTATTTTGTGTATGGATGTATAAAAAGATTATTATTACCTGTTTGTTTTTTTCTGTCTCAGTTTTTGTCATGCTCTGAGAGACATCTTCTAGGTCCTCTGATAGAATTGGTATTTTAAAGTCATCTTCTTCATGTTCTTCATCAAAATGTGGCCCAACTTTCTTTTTAGTTTTGGGTAAGATCAATTCCTGTAGATATTCTTCAAACTGAATATGGAAAATGCCTAATTTGTCTGCAATCTGTCGTGCACAAGTAGTTTTACCTGCTCCATGAGTGCCAAGTAAACACATCCGTAAAGGAGGAGCCTATAGGAAAAAATTGAATTCTGCAACATTTTGGAGTGTACAATGCATCCCCTACTGTTTTTCATTTCCAAAGTATCATAATAAAAATTCCGAAAACAACTCATGGTTTTACATTTTGAGTTTTCCAGACTTTCTATTGTGTTCCAACCAGACTACCTGCTCTCTGGAAACACTGAACAAATATACTATGACAATTGATGCCAGTACATAAAAACAAAACTTTATTAGACAATTCTGGTAAATCTTACCTTCTTTTAGCCTTCTCCTGCTTACAAAAAAAAAAAAAAAGATAAAAAAGATAACAAAAGCGCCCCAATATGTGTGATTTGTTAATGACATTTTAAGATTGTTGTAAGCCTTTATAATCTTCCTCTCTTTTCTGCTATATTTGCATCATGAATTCAATGTGTTAATTTAAAGGTACACTAAAAAGTGACTAGGAAAACCATGTGTTATATTTCCTTCCAGGACATGCCTAATATATTGTTACCTAGAAAAAAAAATCAGCAATTATAAATAATTCTAAATGGGAATGGGAAATAGTAATTTTAATCTGCTATTATCTGCTTTAAATAATTTTTAAGATTCTCACTTGTATTGGTTCATTGTGAGCCACATACTCTTCAGGGTTCTTCAAAAATTTCTCTCTGTACTCAGAAGTTGAAAAGTAATAAATCTTTTCCTTATATTTAGCTGCATATTCCTGGAGTCCAGGGTGGAGGACAAAGTGCTCTTTCAGACTGACTGGACAAAAGTGTTTTGTGTCTCCCATGTGCCTTTTCTTTTGCTTAGTTGTTTCTTCATCCTGAAAATATGAAAATTTTCAAGAACTCTTGAAAGTTAGTAGTTTATTGAGATTAAGTATATCAAGCAGATCAGATAAAGTCATGCCAAATAGATTAACTGAGGATTGAATGAGGATCATATCCTCAAAGTAGTTTGTAAATTGAAAAATAAATCTATGAAAATACACACTTCTTAGATTCTGAATTAGAAAACAAATTGTCCAATAGAATTAATGAGAAAAGAATTACCATTTAAAATTTGAAATTATAATATCCTAATTAGTTGTTGAAGTCCAAAACTATGGTAGAAGTATCTATGATAAAACCTTTTCCTACTGTGTTCTTGAAACTGATTTTCTATTGCTTCTAAATGCAGACCTCTTCAGAAAAGACACCGAGAGCTGCTGTCATGAAGTCATATCACTTACCCAATAAAATTAATTTCTAAAAGATCTATTCAATATCTCTTTAATACAGTGTATGAATATCCTGTACTGTTACATTTGAGGATGGGAATCTTCCAATATATGATGAAAATAAAAGTTATACCTCTAATTTCATTAAAGTGTGTGTGTGAAAATTATCAATAGCTGAGATGAAACAGGGGAGTGCATATTAGGGCTCTGCATCTTCTGATGTTTACATGATGGCTCACAGATCATTGTTAGTTGACAGAAATCAAAGTTCACATTTGTTTCTTTAATAAAACTCCTCTTTACCATCTGGCAAAACTAGGTACATTCATTCTGTCTATTAGCATGGGGATTTTTAAGCCTCTTTCTGCAGTAAAACTACTGTCAGCCAAAACATAGAAATATAACAAATATGTTCTTGAAGCATATGCTAATATTTATTCCATAAGAAGGCTTAAACTGGTTCATATAAAATCAATTGCAAAATATGACTTCCTGAGGTTATGTTCAAAGTGAAAATAAATGAGTTACAGTAAAAGCATAAATAGATAAAGCCAGCATGCTTACTTCTTCCTCTTCCTCCTCTTCTTCAACTTCTTCTTCATCTTTCTCATTTTCCTCTTCAGCAGCCAGATCTTCTGCTTCCTCCTCTAAGTCTTCAGCAGAAAATTCCCAACCGTGATATTGAAAAAGTTCTGAAAAGGTTATGTTTCATCCGGTTACAATGTTTTTAATTTGTTTGTGCCAGAATATATTATCTTTGTCCATAAAAGTAAGTACGTATGTGAAAAGAAATAATGGCAACTATGTATTGCCTTTCTTGTACTCATAGAACAAAATGCTCTCCCCAGATGTAGTAATTAGTATATTGCCTCCTTCAAAAATCATAATTCGACTGGTTGTTTTTGGTTGAATTAAATTGGTATTTTCAATGGGAACTTGTATTTACAAAAGTATTATACAAGCACATGCAGATGGCGCCATTACTGTTTGCAACAGGGTTTTTTCCTGTTATTTGCTGAGAAAAGTCATCACTCAAATTGTTTTGATTATAAAGCCAGTACAATACATGTTATGGTTAATGAAACACCTGCATTGTAGTAGTGATAGAAAAAAATGCAGTATCACTATTATTTATCCAGTGCTCAAAATTCTAAGAGATTTGAGCACACAAGTGAATGAATGTACTTTAAAAACGCCAAAAAATCAGTGTAAAATTCAGTGTTGAAATAGAGGCTGTGCAGTTAGGTAGGTTAGATTAGAACACACCCTGAAAGTTTCATGAACACAAAGAATATTGTTCATTACTGAACCTTCATTATCTGTCTATTTCTCAAACCGGTAGACTGACATGACCAGATAGAGCACGTAACTCGGGAAATGTGCTGTCAGAATGTTTAAGGAGCTATTATATACTTATTTGCATAGCTATATATATTTTTTTCTAACGTATATATTCTCCACTCTTCCTGTGTCTTAAAGGCTGCTATTGTGCTTTTCAGTTGACCCACAGAACACAGCATGAGCCACTTCATGTTAGTAATATCAAACTGAGTATAAGCTACCCCCCAATTTGTTCATCACATAAGCTCTTCAAAATCCCTCTTAACAGTTTAAATGCCAGTCACAAAAACAGTATTACTTACTTTGCATAGCCAGCACCGTTTGATTAAGCAGACTTTCTGGAGTTTGCTCAGCAATCTCTAAAACAATGACCTGAACTAGAGATGAGTTCTTGATTTCTGATTCCACTGTTTGCCAATCACGCATGAAAAGTTCAATATTCTTTTTAATGGTATTATTTTCTTGTGTATCTGGAGAATTGTCATCTGCAAAACTAGGTGGCGTGACTTCTGAAAATCAAATCATATAATAGGCAATGTTCCTCTAAAATGTTTTACATTTTTAAATTATTGTTCTGCTTTAAGACTATTTTTATTTTGCTCAAATATGATGGCATATTTTTAATGCTTCTTCTCCCCAATAATTATGAATTATTATCTTAGTAGTTTTCAAAGATACTTTGTAAACTCCCAGTTTAACTATATTGATCTTGTATATACTGATGCTTCTCCAGGAAAATAAACAAGGTCAAATTGCATAACTGTATTTCCACACGTTTTTTAAAATCAGCCTCAAATAAATATGACTCTTTCTGCAAATAAATATAATATAGAATACATTAATTTAAAAATTATGATCCTTTGACAGGCTGCCCATATAGTCATGCATCATGTCAGTATAGGAAAAAATAAAGAGTAGGAAAACTAGCGTACACTGCAAAGAAGCAACCTCATGTTCTTACTGAAGCTGTTGTGGAGTGTTCAGGTTGTGTTAGGTATCTGTTCTTTTTCAAGTGGAGTATGTTCTCTTTACAGGACTAGAAATATAATACATACTACTATGTGTTTTTCCCTTTCAGCATAAGATCTCAGTAACAGATATTAATGAACTAAATCTTCATTTATGCAAACAACTGCATGCATATATATAAAGATCAGCATGGCAAAATCACAGAGGAAATAGAAGATTTAGAAGAGAAAAGAAGGGAATAAATAGAAGTGCATGTAAATACCAAGGAAATGAAGGATGGTATCAAAGACTGAAATCTTAAATTGATCAAGGCAAAGCAATGACCTAAAAGACTAAACCATGCAGTGTAAGAAATTTTAAACCATTATAGCTGTGGGATTTTCTGTGCAGGGACAGGAGTTGGGCTCAATGAGCCTTGTGTGTCCCTTCCAAGAGAGGCCATTCTGTGATCCCACAAACAAACGAGGCAGGACACACCCACAAAGGCAGCCTAGGGAACTGAGCAATCTGTAGCGCTGCTAACAGAGCATGGTGCATCAGCCAGGGCATGGCACAGCAGTTTTTGTGGCAGGGCATGCAGGGAGGGCACAGTCCTTCTACCAGCTCAGAAGGAGCTTAGCTGTGGTATCTACCTGGTAGAAAGCTTTGTCCTCCACTCTCACCAGTATGGATGAGGTAACCGAGACAGAGTGTGGCACTGGGAACATGGGAACAGCTGTGTGAGGTGCTAACAGGTGGATTATGTGCTCAGCCTGGTGGCAGAGCTACTAGAGGAGGTAGAAAGGTTAAGAAGCAACAGGGACTCTGAGAAATCAGAGCATTAGCAGTGAAAGGCTCTGGCATGCCCTGCAGCCAGAGACTTGGATGTGGAAGGTCAGTTAATAGATGATGTGGATGAAGGTCTGTCTATACCAGAGGTGTTGCCAGAGTCAAAGACCTCTTCCCTGTATCCTGACCACCTCCACAAGGAAGACCAGATGGATTAAAGCAGTAGGCAACTCCACTCTGAGTCTCCAGCAGCAGCAGTGTGATGTTGCTGCTATTTCCAGTTCCTGCACTCATCTAATTTTCAACTCTGATTTTGTTCTTTTTCTTATAAAGTTTTCGTTTGCATGCTGTTTGGTAAGTCTGACATCAATGCCTTCAGCTAAGAGACAGAAAAGCAGTTGAGAGCAATGACTTCAACAGTCCAATATTACTGTAAATTTGCAGGGACATACAGCATATCTTGTGTTTGTGCTTTGCCAGAAATAAAGATGCAAGAATAAGCTTGAGCAGTGGATGGAGAGATTTTCTCCTTTGCTATAATTTTCCCTTGTCTTGTTGTTTCTATTTTGTTTTGAGTTTGAAAGAGCAGGAACAGATTTTGACACAAATAACAACATGTGCAGTCTATTCCAATTAACTTTTACTGATTTTTTACCAAAAAAAACCCACAAACCATTACTACTATTTTTCTTATATAACTTCCTACAGAAACAAAGGAGAAGTATTACTAAAAATGAAATTTTTACATAAAGCCTTGTAAGTTAAAAGCTTTGACTACTTCCTTATAAATACAAACTCCAAAAGTATTAAAAATCTCAATGTTTTATGGTTACTACCTGGCATTAAACAGGTCAACACTCGCTATGCCAAAATTGTAGCACTGTAATATTGAGTTTGTCCTAACCTGAAAAATCCAAACAATTTTTCTGGTTTATGAAGAGTTAGATTGCCCTGTTACAATTTTCTTCATTAAGAAAACTAGTATTTTCTCCCAGAACCAAATGTCTCACAGTCTCCTCTTGTGGATTGTTGATGAAATGCACAAATGACACATTTAGTTTTCCATAATAGATCAAGAAATGCTAAGTAAAATGTAGCTGGATTTCAGTGATTAGGTACCAGTAAGATTTGCAGGCAACAGGATTAAACATAATGGTCAAAGTAGAGATGCTACCCAATTTTTGTGTAAAATGCTACCAAGTAAAGCATTACTTGGAAGTGCCAATAACAGCTGGGATATGTGAGCGCCTGCAAGACAAGGAACACATGTAACATTGTTGGTTAAGCTAACACGATGGTTAAGCTATGCGTGAATCTGTTGTATCAAAGGGCAGTGCCACTACTGTCTCTAGAAGAAAGCAAGCTAGTGCCCAGGGACTTAATTGCCAAAGAACTAGGGTTAAGGTTTCCCATTCTTTTGTTGTTTGCCATCATTTTTTAAAAAGATGCAGGATTTCAAATATATGCCTCCTGACATTCCTGCATGGCTCACTGAGGTTGGTCCCTTGCTAGTTTGCTGCTTGTGCCTATTTTCACAACCCTTTAGTCTATATATGAATTCAGGCACTTAAAAGTTAGTATGGCAGGTTTGGGTTCTATAAGGTCTACATCTTCTTATGGGTGTGGGTTTCAATGTGTAGTTCTCCAGAAATATACTAAATTTGTAAATGCTTAAGTGCTTTTCATAAGTTTATTCTGCTTTTGAGGCTGAAACTTTTCTGATCTCAAATTACCTCTACTATATATATGACAGACTGAGATTTGCAATGTTGGGCTCTCTACAGCAATTCACGTGCTGGCTCAGGGCCCTGAGGGCACTCCAGGGCCTGGCTGTCCCCATGCATCCCCCTGGGGCTCCCCCCACCTGCCCAGGACCCCATGTTAGCCCTCAGGGCCATCAGCCCGTGCCCCAGCGGTGCCACTCCTGGGCCAGTCTGCAGCCCCCCACAGCCCTGCCCAGCCATGGAAAAACCT
Organism: Formicarius rufipectus; assembly: GCA_013399695.1. Taxonomy (NCBI): domain Eukaryota; kingdom Metazoa; phylum Chordata; class Aves; order Passeriformes; family Formicariidae; genus Formicarius; species Formicarius rufipectus. The sequence continues at coordinate 215,235 of VXAU01005682.1, forward strand.
GTGGGAGCAGTGTGGCGCTCCCAGTCTCTGACATGTTGCCCCCAAGGTGAAGCGCAAAACTTTTTAAACAAATAAGCATTTTTGTTAAGTGTTTCTGTGATCTTTAATAAAACAGAATACTTGATGCCTTTTAGCCATTTTTAAAAGCTTGAACAACACAGCTATCAGACTGATGCCTCAGTGGCCAACCTTCCTCCTATTTGATCATTAGTCTAAACATAACAAAAGTGCAAAAGTACATGTCATTAAGCAGAAGCACCTTGCAAATTTCAAACAGTCTGACCTTGAATTACGTAGTATTTTTTCCTTGAAATGTTTATAAATGTTTTCATTTTACTAAACTACACTTTCATTCTATGTATTTCATTACATACATTATCCTCTGCAATGACAATTTTGTTGCCTGCCGTGATTCTGAAGAGGAACATGAAAACATCTTTTTAAGTGCTTTTAAAAAAAAAAATAAAAAAAAATGTGTAAACGGTACCATTAATTATGTTGCATTCTGCAGTGATGTATTCCAAATGAGACAGAGGTGAGCCGGGTAAAACCTGCTTGAATTTGGGCAGCTCTAATGCAATATAATGACGACTCCATTAGGAACAAAAATGTTGAGAAAATAAGCAAAGGATACATTAATAACTAGGATACACTAACTACTTGTTGCACATGTTATCCCTGGCAGTCACGCTGTAGAAATCACATGTTCTGCCTTGTGAACCACAGCGCTATTCACAGCAGTAATACACAGAAGGCAGGGATGAGTGCTGTCTGGATATAGCTTTCAACAGATCATCTCTTATAGTTCAGCCCTTTAAAAACCTCTCAGTTCTGAGTAGGTCATGAAACTTTGGAAATTCTAAGGGATTCACAGGGCTATTTGGCATCATCTGAGACAATGTTGCGCATGGTAACAAATCCACTCAATAAAGTGTTTCCCATAAGAAGCTTTATCTCATATGCACTTACAATTCATGCTATACCTCTCCTGATAGTCCATATTTAGCAAATGATGTACCAGCATGTGGTCCAGCTTTGTTTTGCTACTGTAGGCACATAATTCCATGAGATTACCACTCTCTGGGAGGGTTTTTTGCTTGAGGAAATATATCCAGCAGTAATTATTGCATACTTAAAGAGCTTTTAAAGAGATTACCCAGGCCTAAGTGAACTGAAGAAACTTTCCTCTCAAAAGAGAAAAGTAATAAAAGAAAAAAATGCTTACATTCCTAGGAAACAGGGAAAACCCAAAACCCAAACACCCCAAACCCTAATTGGTTTTGGTTCAGGTATTTGAACCTTACTATGATAAAAAAGTTGCCTCCCCGGCATTTAGTCTGTTTCAAACTCGGTCTCGGGTACCAAAAATAATGAAAATATTGTTATGTAAGGCAGCTGTACCTTTGCCATTAAATGTAAATTAAAATAATTTTGCTTGGAGAGGTTATTTACAGTGAGAATATATTTTTAAAGAAATTAAAAACATAGTCAAGAAAAGATAGTAATGGCTTAAAAGTAAATTATATAAAAATGCAAACAATTTTTTTTCTGAGAAGTTGGTGGTCCATCTAACAGAACTGTTCTTAATTTCATTTCCTTATCACAGAGGTGATAGGAAACAATCCTTCCCAGCCTTAAATCTCAGGCTTTCACAGGTAATGCCCATATGGCAATCTCTCATACTCTTTTTCTCTATGTCTTCTTTGCTCTTACTGAGCATAGTTACCATAGAGACAAACAATCCTCAAAGGCTTTCTGCCTCCACATTCTCTAAGTGAATTGAAGGAGAGGCTTTAATGTCTTTTTTCCTCAGTATTCTGCTAGTATTAGATATGACATTTTCTGCCCTCAGTCCATATTCAGCAATAAAACAAAAATGAAAAAAATACTACTTTCCTCCCCTCTCAAACCCTGCCAAAGCTGAGACAAAGATACTAGAAGCCAGCATGTCTTCTTAGAGTTTAACTATCAAAATAAACAGAAAGGCAAAATATAGGATAATAGTGACAATTCTATTTCTTGAAAGTGATATGTATTTCATTATGAACATATTTTCAGTTGTCTTTTTGAAACAGACCACATAGTTTGCTTATACAGACTTTTCACTGCTTACTTATAAATATATACTGCCAAATAATTTGCAGCATATTACACTGCAATGTACTTACTAGACAAACTTACGTGTACCAATTTAGTGTATTTGGAAAGAAAACTTTGGTTTACAGATTAACTTGCTTTTTCTAATCCATAGAAATGTATATATTTAACAACTTGCTATTAAAATAAAATGGTTTATATTCAATTTATTTCTGTTTTGGACTTGAAAATATTCTAAAAATCCTAGTAGATAAAAGCTAAAATGTGTATTTTTAAAACTAAAAGCAGACTATCCCCATTAAAGGTGAGTTGCCTTCAAAGGGTTTTTTGAGATAAAGCTGCTAGAGTATTTTGGATATCTTTCCATTAGCTTATGGTTCTATTGCGTTTACATGACTGGCGCTGGACAGAGTCAAGAAGGACAGATCGACAGGCATTAAGCAAAGTAAATTACAATGTCTTTTTTCTTAATATGTTTAGAAAGTGACAAGCGCTTTCAGTGAGACTGATAGCTCTAATCATAGGCTTTTGTTATTTTTTTTTTCTGCAAAGAATTGCATAGTTGCTCTATATCAATATCCCTTAGCCTTTATTTGTCTGCATGAGAAGCTAAAGAATTTAAGAATTCAAAGCATTTGGGATTTAATTGAGAAAATTGTTCTTAACCTTTCTGTTTCAAATTTTGAGGTTTTTCTGCCTAGAAGGCTGTGATTAAAGGTATTAAAACATAATTATCACATTTGGCTTATGAAGGAGGACAGAAAGTGGCTTTGAAGATCATGAAGTTTTCCTCAAACACTGAACAAACTGTGAAGTTAATATCACTGGAGCTTGCTTTGAAGTTTGCAGTACAAGTAATTTGCTATCTCTTGTCTGCAGTTTAATTAACTGTCCTTGTCACTGAAAAGCCTCCATAGAGGTAGGAAAAAACCCACAAATGAGGTAGAAAGTCATCCAAGAAAAACAAAGGAAGTATATTTAGAGGCTGTAGCATGAAGCACACATCATCTGCCTGGTAAATGTTATAATTACAATTGATTCCAAAAAGCATTTCTCTTCAGACTAAAGAGGAAATGTCCTAACATGAACTGATTTAATTAATTTGTTTTTGCTCTTGTCACTTCAAATATCTTACTCATTTTAACAAAATGATACCAATAAAAAAGCAACAACATAAAAAAAGTCTAAGAGATTGGTATTGATTCAAGCCTCCACCTGTAATATGGGAAAGGGGAGGTTGGAATCACCATTAAAGAGTTTATAACTAATTGATGTTAACAGCTGTGAAAGACAAGCATGAGAAATGATGGCTGGAATTATCAGCCCCAGCAACCCATTTATTTTTGGCAAGAACTTCTGCCCAAATAACAAGAGCAGCAGAAGAGACATCAGTGAAGATGAGGTGGTACAACACATCACCCTGAGGCACTGAGCTACAGAGACATAGGCATGTGTGCTCCAGTGAAGCTTGCTATGGAAAGGGAGTAATCTCTGCAGAAACATGGCAGGATAGGAATATGCCAAGTTTTACTTCAGGAGGATTGGAATGAACCCACAGATCTATTTGAAGCTGGTAACTCTTTTACAATGCCTGACATATATTCTCATGAGGTGATGTAACTGTCTCCTAGTAGAAATAAATACATACTCATGGCAAAGTTTCTGCAAAAGTGCTTAAATACACTAACAAATTCCGGAAAATTATTTAAGCTCAGAATAATTTTTTCAAGGAACATGAAAAAAAGATGCGATGCTATCATTTTCAGCCAGAAGTTACAAGCAAGAGTTTCCACATAAATTGATTTGTGTACCTTCAATAGACATTTCAGTATTGAACTTAGCTTCTTTAATCACTTAAATACATGTGCTGCATTTACAGGAAGTATCCTTTTCAATTTACTTTCACTCTCATTAAGATGTGTGTAAGTACCTTGTTCATTACTGCAGCCATTTTTTCTTTTTAAACATAAACAATATTATAAACCTGAATATGTCCAGTCCTCAAGCAATCCCAGGTCCCACTGAGGTTATAAAAATTGCTATTATTAAAATGTGCATCTATTTATATAGAGGGGAGAAGAGGGCAGGAGACTTTCAGTTGGAAGGAATTTACAGTGATGATCTACTGCTCATCAACTGCCTGAGCAATTCAGGGCTGACCAAAAGTTAAAACATGTTATTAATAGCATTGCCTAAATGCTCCTTAAATGCTGACAGGCTTGGGACATCAGCCATCTCTGTAAGAAGCCTGTTCCAGTGCTTGACTACCCTCTTGGTAAAGAAATGCTTCCTAAAGTCCAGTGTAAACCTCTCCTGGTGCAGTTTTGAGCCATTCCTATATGATATCATATATGAGAAACGAAAAGAGTATGATTTGGGCTCTGGAGTATTTTTTTGAATTATCATTTTTATATCATAACTGTCACATATTAAAAAAAAGAAAAGAAACATCCCTCAAAACTGTGAGCATGTCATTTATTTGTACTGGTGTAAAGACGTCACATGGGAGAAAAGCTTCAGCAATGTGCTGATTGCACTACATGTGAAATAAAACAGATGTCAGGCTAAGAGCAGCATGACTTAAGTGTTTTGGTGAGTCAGTGTTTGATTATTGAAATAAAATGTAGGTGTAGGAAAACATTATTTTCTCTGAACAAGGTTTTATCACGTGTAATGAGCACAAATATGTACATGACATTACTTCTATCATTAATAGATGTTGTTTTGATGTACTAAGATAAAAATTGGATATCCAAAACTAAGATGAACTTTGTTGTTTGAGAGACAGATGATAATATCTTTATGGTTAATACCATACAACTCATTCACTTTGGAAAAGAGCTGTGTGTGTTTTTAGAAATGATAAGAAGCTACAAAGTGGATTTTTTAAAAAGCATCTATGTAATTTTGATAACCCTACAAAGCTAGATAATTTCTTTCAGAGAGTAGGTGAAATGTTACATCATTAAAAATTAAAAGCATGTTATCATATTCAGTCTATCTTATACTACCTTTATGACTTAGGTCTTGTTAAGTATAGGTAAAATAAAAGTTAGAATTATTTTCATTCCTATTTGCTAAGTAAGCACTGTGTAGTATACAGACTCCTGTAGCACATTTACATAATAGTAATGAGTTTTATGCATCTGAAAAAAAGTTAAGTTATTGAGTTAGGAATATTATTTAATAAATTATAGACAACTTTCTTACTTCTTTTTAAAGTCAACAAAATCCATATATACTACTGAAATGTTATTACATTGTTGAGTTCTATGGTTTTAGAGCTTTGTTTTCAGTTTCAGGTACCTAGTAAATTGAGTCTGGGTTATTGGAAGGTTATGATAAAAGCTGTAAGGGGACACAACTGAAAGGATTTATTTTGTATTTCCATATATCACACATTACTCTGACATTTGTTTGCATGCATATGAAGAAACCTATAAAGAAACAAATGAAAAACATTCAACTAAAAATATAAGTAATGTACATACCTCTACAGCTGGCTGACAGAAATGAAGAATATGCTATTTCTACTAGGAACTCGCTTTGTTACTTTGGTAAATAGATTTATGATATATGGCTGTGTGGGTAAAATCCATTTTCACCAGTGGACTAACAACAGTTTAGATGAGTTCAGGGAACAGCTTACAAAGTAATGACTCAAGTACTGTGAAAATGTAAACTCTGCAACTGTGTGATTCTTTAAATGACAGGAATTAGTGGGAATCAGACAAAGAGCTAACACAATTGCCCAAATAAAAAATAAAATTAACAAAATGAAACAAATAGCTAAATTCAACTAGGTGCATGCTTTTACCGAAAGGCCATATCAGATATTATTATTATTATTGTCTCTTTCACCTCATCCTACTCATACTTGTTCCTCTGATATCTCACATGATCACTTTCATCAACTAGCATAATATGTATTTTTATCTAAATTTGAACTGTGAGAAAGATGTCACTTAACTGATAGGAACACTCGTGTTGATCTGAATCAATGATAATTCTGTGTAAAGGGCTTATATTTTAATCAAATACTTTCAGTTAAATGTATTTTTGAAAAGAAGAGGGTAACTGAAGTGAATTTAAAAAATGTAGTTCATAGAGCTGCCTTTAGATAATTCAGTCTTGGTATTCTTTTGCAGCTTGGAATGTCTGGGAAGCAAAGATGAGGCATGGAAATGTAATTTGCCTTAAGTTCTTTCTGAAAGTATCTGAGATGAGGTCTTGAATTACAGGTACAGCAAATACGATTTTCTGACAAACATTAGAGCAAGAACTTTCTCATGGAAACGTTCACTCTGTATTTTGTCTTTGTACGAGTTCCAACCACACTGAAAGACTTTTGGTTAAGATGTTTAAGATATTACAAAATTTCACAAAGGTATGTGAATAAGTAGTTTAGGTACTGTATCTGCATTGTAAGGATGATCACCTGATCAGCTGACATGCTTCTGGAAAACTTTTATTTTAATAAGAAATCTGTTCTGAGTAAACTGTATAACATTTATTTGCTCAGGTTGATTTTTGTATTCAGGAACAAGGGTTTGAAAAGCTCTGCACTGATTCCAATGTTGGGCAGTTACTGAACTTTCTAGAACTACTTATGAACAGACCCATCATGCCTTTTGTGAATGGAAGTTTCTGCCACTAAAAGACCTTTTGATAACGGATGGGTTGGACAGGCAATGATCAAATATTCCCATAGATCAATCAAACTCGTGGTGTGGTATGAATTAGGCAGACAAAATCCATTAAGACATGATTTGGCAGGCAAAATTTTTAAAACTGTATGGATCTATTCAGTTATTCATGCTCAGTACCAACCTTTCTTCCAGTTTGAACAATGAAGTAAAAATCCCTTGCTCTGAATTTGTGGGTTGTATATTCCGGATAAGAAGTTACTCTTTTTTTGATCTCAGGACACACCTACATACATGTGTTTCTCTCTCCCTTTTCTCTCATGCATAGAAATTTCATACCTGTAACCCAATTTTGCAAATGGGGAAACCAATGTACAGGCAGGGCAATTTGAAAGAGAGCTGTATCGCAAGCTGGTGGCCAGCCAGACACAGAATGCAAAAATTTGAAACTGTAAGAGTCCTCTTGTATTTACTGCTGATTGTAAATAGGAGAAAACTGATTATAAATTGGAGGAGTTTACTACTCTTGCAAAGCATTCCATTTTCAATTCTGTGTAATTCCCTTAATCCAAATCGTAAGAAATTTACAGTATTCCTTTTCTAGACCACTGAAGCTTTACAAATGGAACATAACTACTAGTTTTTCTCACAAGTATGCTTTATATACGGATATCAACACAGAAAAAAATTAAGTTGCATTAATGTGCATTTACTGACCATTTTTTTCTGTATCCTTCAGACAGACAACAGTGTCAGGTAAAAGTCCTTTTTTCAATAAAGCTGACCAGTGATCCACCGACAGAGGGTAGTTATCCACTACCCATCCTCCTTTTTCTGGAGCACCAGGAAACCTGTCTTTGTTGTTCTTCATGAGCTGTTACAAAATGTCAGGTTCAGTAACATAAAAAGACTGTATCAGTTGTACAAAAAGACTGCACAATATGAAATGATTTTCTAATAGTTATGGTTTTTCCTTATTGTCATTTCAGATCAATAAAAAGTAAGACATTTTCTGAATGAAAATCAAAAGTATTTTAAACAAAAAGAGACTAATGTGATAATGATTTTTAAGCTTGCTGTAGAGAATTTAGATTCCAGTTTCAATAGCTACAAACCATTGAACAAATTTAAACCAATTCAAGATTCTTGGATAAAACTTCATAAACAATTCTTTTCAAACTCTTGTATCTAATGTTAAGCTCTTTATTAATAGTGACTAAGAATATAAGAATAGGGCAAGCATACAGTGATCGCTCAGATAATTCTCCCAGCCTTTAACAATTTCTAGCCCAGGTAATTTGCAAGACAGAAATAAGTTGTGTATGTGTGTGTGTATATATATATATATATACACACACATACAAAATAGTCCTCAATAGATTTGTTGTTCATGTTCTTACTCAGTCTCTCCTCAATCCCATGTAAGCTTTTAGGCTATGTGATATAAACCAAACTGATCTTTCAAGTAGAAAAATTAAGGATATGTATCAATACTGTATAAACTGTTACAAGTTGCTCTTAGGAAAAAAATGCTTTGCTCCATAGTACTTGTAGTCTTACCTCTGCAATAGCTCCCTCCAGTACTTCAGCATATATTTCAGGGGACAGTGTGGCTTCAGAGACTGAAGCACTTTTTATGGCTTCTTCAACCATTGCTTGAACTTCTGGGTGGTCAGCAGTTATCTCTGATATTCCTAACAATACAGTTTTTAAAGAGCTTCACATAGAAATTAGTGGGAATCAAATAAAAGACTAAATCACAACTACAGCACAGTAGTCAATTTAAACAATACTACATAATTATACTGAGAAAGAATCAAACATCAGTTCTTCTGAATGCAGTTTTAGGGAACATCTCATAAAGATGAGTTTTAAGATCTTGGTTTGCTCTCTCATTACAAAAAACTCAACCTTTTTAACTTCGGTATTTTCTACTACTGACATGTTGTTTCAATATGAATGGAATGACATCTGTGTACTAGAACAAACATAATCAGGCACTTGCAGCACCTGAAAATTTCCTTTGATTTGATTTCTAAATCGAAAGGCTGACACGATTAATTTTAAAATCAATACAAATCTAGATCAAGGCAATGTGTTTTCAACAGTCAAGAAGCTTGCATTCCCTAAGATGCACAAAACATTCATATGGATCCATACTTTGTCATTAATTGCTGACAATAATTACAACAACTGTAATTATTTTTTAAAAAATTAAGGAACACATATTTTACAGTTAACATATCCTAATTTGATAAAATTTGATGAAGAATTTTTTAGCCAACTGCAGTATTTACTAAGAGTATAATTTGGAAAACCCCCATATTTAGTTTCTGTAATTACATCAAGATTTTTCAATGATTATGTTTATACTTACTACATGCACAAATTTATACAAATTTATCAGGTTATTTTTGCCAACTTACAATGTCCTTGGGAAAGGGACAATAATGTACTAATTTTCATTCTGCAAAAAACTGAGTGCATCCCAAACACTGAACCAAGCAGACTTTACAGTTACGGTAGGTAAAAATATTATATCCTACTTCTGCAGTTCAACAAATGGATCTTGCTTTAGTGCTCACATCGGTATATTTTTCTGGTATAGAATGTCATAAATTAAGGGAAGAATATCATTGAAGTAACCAATGTTTTTATTTAAAAAGTCAAAGAAATTTGCAAAAACTACCTCACAACCCACATTTACTTAACTTTAATTTTAATTCCCCATATACATTTTCATTTATGTTCATTAATTGGCTTTACCTAACAACCTATCTCGGTTAAGATGAAATATCAATCTCTTCTGTATGCAAAAAATACCACTGCAAACCATGTTAGGTTTACAAACATATTTCAACAGGTTAAAACAGCACACTTTTCTCATATTCAACAACAGGTTAAAATAGCATACTTTTCTCATATTCGAGCAGCAAAATCTCCTGCTTCTGAATTCAGACCCTCTCTTCCTTTAGTTTTTGTTTATGTGTGAATTAGCATCTATTCTTCTTATCTATTAAAAAATTCTGAAATAATATTATATTATAAAAAGGTATGTAAGTGAAAACACATCATCTGTTTGTAGTTCTCTATCACAATAAAATTGCTTGACTCTCCAAGGTTATTAATTAATTTCTCCTTAATCCTAATATGATTTCACGTACCTGTCCTCAAAAGTATTTACACAGCCAGGAATCTGGAACATGACATTGTTTAATAGTTTTAATTTTGGTGTCATAGCTCATTGTTACTCTTACTGCAGTGCCAATGTTTTTGTATCTGTCATCGTCTGCTTTGCAGGACTGACTTCTTGTTAGATGTGTATCTACCCATGGGTAGGTCAAAAACGGTGATTCCTTGCTTAGTTGAGTAATGCAAAATACCCTGATTGTCCATTTGAACCATAACTAGAACTAACTGGAAAAAGCAATTCAAATTCAATGAAGAATTTTCATTTCAGAGGAAATTATTTTGAAAAGCACCATTAAATTTCCTGGGAAAAAATGACCATAAATTCTATTTAAAAGATATTAAAACAATGTATTATTTTCACTTTTTCAAAATATTCAAGTTGCAAAAACCTGGGCAACTTAAGAAGTCTAAATCCGACTGGAGCCAGAGCAACTTGAGACTGTGCCATCTGAGACAGCATACCTAGAAGGCTCCTCCGAAGTGAAAAATCTGTAAATTGTGGATTCACATTAGCCCAGCTGACAAGCTGCTTTCTTGAAGACAATTTCAATTTTGCAGAGATTTAACCTATCAGAAAGTCATTCAAATGAAAAGTTTTCAACAAGTATCAGTCAGAACCAATTTCTACTTTCAGCTCAGAGCTCAGACAACTCTTTCTTAGCACTCATGGCCCTCAAATTCAGAGGATTTATATATATAAAATTATAAATAAAAATACATATACACTGAATTCTACTAAGCTATCTCCCTCACTGCATGTCCTTTTGGTTCATATTTAATGCACAGCAACCATAACAACTGTAACTTTTTATTTGTCAAAGTGACAGCAACTGCTTCAATTAAATAACCTATAGCAAATAACATTGCTTTAAAGACCATGGAACACTTTATTCACCTGACTCTCCTGACTGTTCTTCTAATTCTAATCTATTTTTCACTGCTGTTATAGCCTTTTCTACTGCATCCCTTTGCAGTTGCTCAGTGGTTTTTTCCCTTGATTCTTCTATATGGTGTTGAATGAGTTTGGCCATATCAAGAACCTAGTGAAATGATTTGAAAAAATTGTAAGTATCACAGAAAAGAAATATAACATCTGATCCATAAAAATTTACATATAATTCTAGTGCAATGATATTTTTAATTTGCATTTATATTTAATTATCTTTGATACAAAAGTTATTCATAATATTCTAATGCTAAGACAAATAACAGAAATGTAAGTATTGTCTTACATAGAGGGTAAATAAAAGTATTTTTGAAATGCAGCTACTTTCACATAAATGAATTTCACTGAAATACTATGTTTCTTTTGCAATCCATATATTTGTAATGTGTGGGATAATAACACAACAGGAATACAAATGTGCTTAAGTGATTCTCAAGCCTTGCTATATAGGACATTCATAAACCTACCTCTCCTTTATATTTCTGTGCAATTAGGTCACAAATAGTTGTTCTTCCAGAGAATTGAGGACCAAATACTAATACTTTACAAGGAGGAAGAGGCATTGGTGGTGAGAGGTAAGACCGTGGATTCAACATAAATGTTTTCAATGCCTCTGGAGATGACAGTAAGTACATTTTACCTAGAAAACTTAAAACAGAAGAGAAGCTAACATATATAGACACTTAATCTCATAAAGTAGAAATGAAAATTAATAGTGGTAAATTCCACTAACCTGACAGCCAAATCTGGGTTTCCCATTACAATGTCACCTTTCTTTAGAGCCACAGGACATGCTTGTCCCCACCTGCTTCGACGCCATCGGTATCTGGGTGCTATTAGATTGAAAGATGACAGAACCCGGAAAACTTCATCCTGTTTATTAAAACAACAATTACAGCAAAAGTAATTTTTGCCTGAAGCTACCAATGCCTTCTTCTTAGACTTTTTTCAAATATTTTGATGGAAAATAAGCAAAACTAAAAAGAAAACCACATTAGGCTTTTTAGAATATTTAAAAAAATTGTATTTCAGAATTTGGGGGTTTATTTAACAAAAATAGTACTTAAAATAGTTTCTGTAGGCTCTACTTGTTATTTTCAGAAGTTTAAAATGATAATGAGCCATTTATTGAAGATGACAGAAAATGGCCAAGAATTCTTTTAATGAGGATAAAAAAAGAACTGTGGTCTGTGGTGAGGAATAGTAAGGAAAAAATACCTATTTTAGGCATGCAGAAATATCATGTGATAGGAGTAAGTTTAATAGACCTTTTACAGAAGGTGAATAGTGAGTGAATCCTAAAGTTATGGTGACTCTAAATTATTCAGAATAGTACAGGCAAGTGCTGGTTGTGAAGAACTGCAGAAGAACCTTCAGAATCTACAAAGCCCAGCATTAAAATAGAAGTTTTACACAGAAAATTATGAGTTTTCATTAACTGTCACTACTCAGGAATAGATCCTGGAGTAAATACTTCCATGATAACATTTGGTCAATGCCCAAGAGCAGTCAGAAAACCAATCTGAATATTAGGAATGTTTAGCAAAGAGAGAACAGGTGAAAAAGGTCTATTATTTTAATTGCATAAATCTTGCCCTTATCTTTACTGCTATATGCCTCCCACTGCCCAATCTCAACAAATACACAGTAAAATTGAAAAAGTTTCAGAAAAAAGTAAAATAACTGATCAATCCCACAGAAAGACTGGCATGTAAGAAGGAATAAGATTAAATAGATGGAAACTCTTCAATACAGCTACATAAGAGCTGGAGAGAAGTCTGAAATAATGAGTTACTAGAGGGTAGGTGTAACGAACAAAGGTATTCACTGACTTCTGCATAGCAACAGCTGGAGGACATGGAGCTAAAAGGCTGCAGATTCAGCACAAAGGGAAGCAATTCTGTACATAATGTCCAGTTAGGATGCAGAACTCTCTGCCCCAAATACTGTGGTTACTAAAAGCTTACACACAAAATAAAACAAACACACAAACTCACTAAATGATAAATACTTTTGAATTTGTCGAGAACTGAGAAAACAGAAACATGAAGCAGGGCTGTTTTGCTGAAAATGCTCAGAGGAGTCTCCCAGTTACAGTATGATTCATATATTCAAAGTTTTAAGAAGCAGCATAGATGACATCAACCAAAAGTAGGTGAAAGCATTCATACAAAGACTTCTTTTTTCAGTTTTATTTGAAAGGGACAAAAATTATAATTGCCATGTTTTGGCAAAATTCAGCACAAACTTGTCATGTTTCTAATTACAGGAAATAGAATTAATGTGATTTCAGTTATGCAGGATGTCACTAGACTTGTATTAGCACATTGCTTCTCACTCAGGGAAAGATTAAAGACTGACCTGAGAGTCAGTTGCTAAGATTGTTATCCTTTGGCCAAAATTTCCTTATTTTCTTGGAAGGAATTAATTCATATTACTAAAGAAAGAATTTTGTTCAAAATTTCATTATATTTTTTTATTATCAATGTATTATAATGAAACACTTTTTTATTTTCATACTTTTTTATGTGGATTTCACTCCTAGAATTATCTGAAATTGTCATTTCTGAAAAATCAAGACTTAAAAAATGCTCTTATTGCACAGTAAAACAAACTGGCTGTTGTGAAACAAAGATGTTACAATATAAGCTTACAGCAGAAAAGAAAATCTAGTTATTACAGTCAACCACACTTTAGAAAGAACTCTTACACTTTTCTTTCCCCTTAGCATTTCTTCTTCTTCCTCACTTTGCAGTCGAATTATAGGAGCGGCATTTCGAACATCCATAGCCTGAAGTCGAACTACCACTGACTGAAGAGAAAATGACAATTTAGTACCATCAGAACTGCTTTTGTCATCTGAAAGGGCCTCCAAAGTATATTTAAAATTGTAACTTAATATTTATATAATGGCTATATATTCACTAGGACTCAGTTTATAGTTTGGAGTCATGCTTGTTATTGAGATGCATTTTAACAAACTATTTGGTAAATACAGGCAGTGCAAAATACAAAATCACAGTCCTTATATCTCCTCATTATGCTGTGAATCCTGAGCCTTCTAAAGGAATAGGCTATTAAGGATTCTTTCCCTCAAATCAGTGGAAGTACTCAGATGAGCTCCAATCTGAAGAAGAGGCAAGTCTTTTTAGGCAGTCAGATTATGCACACTTGGAAATAACATAACTTTGGGGAGTTTATGTTAAAAGGTATTTAAATGTCTACCACAGAGAACCAGATGATATTAAATTTAAATGAAATATCTCCAGAATGTAATGTTGCTTGAATATAGGTGTTCTTGAAATGAAAAAGCAAATTCTATCATTTGAGTTAGTTTTATAACAGGTGTTTCTTTCTTTCTTTCTGTTTCATAATAGGCCCTTAACTTGTAGGTAAAATGGTTGGAATCATTACCTAACTTGACTGCATTTGCTATAAATTTTGTATTTTAATGTTCACAAACAGATCATAAATGAGGAAATTGTATGTTCCAATCCTGCAAGATTACTGGGATTTCTTTTCCCTGTAGGACCACTCTTGGTAGTAAAGTTCAGCATAAATTGAAATAATACTTACAGAATTATAATTGATAACATTTGTTTCAAACAACTGAGAAGAAAATGCAGGAGCATCTCACTTTCTACATTGTCAAAGACAATCTCTTCATTTTCAACAACGTACTTTAGATTCTGATTTGAGGGAGAGGATAAGATTATTAATCTTCAACCACTGTAGGTTTTTGAATAGGGAGAACAAGTTGCTAAGTTATAAGCTAAAAATCTCCATGCAAGCACTTAGCAGAACAGTTACAAGAATGAAGTGTCTTCTATTACATTGCAAAACAATATCAAAATTCATAAAACTTGTTACTATTTTAGACACAAGCATAAAATAGGCCAGTTCTGTAAATATATAATACTGAAAATGTTTTAATTTCTCATTATATTTTACACTAATACACATCAGAAAAAGCACTAAAACCACATTGAGACAATACAAAAGAGTTTGTGGCCTTCCCGAAAACATTCTCATGTTACTCTATACGTAAGTCTGAAGGCAGTGCAGTGAATCCTGTAACTAATAGAGCAATGAAAGCAAGTATTTCAACGGTCATGTTTTCCAATAGTAAATTATTAAATTTTAAACACAACTTAAAATTCTGCCAACAGGAGAACAATCTGTAGAATTGAGAAATTATTCTCTAGTGCAGGTTAACTTAGTTGTTGCATAGTTTACTTGCCTCAAAGAGATCATCTGGCTGCTGATTTCCATCCACTTCAATAAGATGTTGCCAATCCTGTTCAGCCATCAATTCCTGTTTAAGAACGAAGACATACTCATCGTTTGAGTGTAGTTAAACAGATAATTACAGTGAAGCTAATTCTGTTCCTATACAAATCTAAGGTTGGATTCCTGTGGACTTCATCAAAAGCAAGAT
This sequence comes from Formicarius rufipectus, assembly GCA_013399695.1. Classification (NCBI taxonomy): domain Eukaryota; kingdom Metazoa; phylum Chordata; class Aves; order Passeriformes; family Formicariidae; genus Formicarius; species Formicarius rufipectus. The sequence continues at coordinate 230,554 of VXAU01005682.1, forward strand.
TCATTGTATTGATGGCTTATAAAATCTTCTGAAGAGAAACTTTAATTTGGTGACAGATATCTATAGAAAGAAATCCAAATTTGGGGTTACAATGGGTTCAGAAAATGTCTCAGATATCTTAGCTCAAATGCAGGAGAGCTAAAAAATATCAAGATACAGTAACATTGGGTATTAATTCAACTTCTAGTTGTCTAACTCCTGCCCCAGCTCGTGTTGCAGGCGTGGCTGCAGTGCCACCTTTGTGTCATTCGGTGGCAGAGAGGAAAAGGCGAGGTCTTCCCCTGGTGCTCTGACCCACACGGGCTCCCAGGATTGCTCAACAACCTGACATTATTGCTTTTCTGCTTTTCGCTTTTCTGTTTGCTGTTTTTTTCTTTAATGTTAATCTGAAATGGGTGGTGGGCGTTGGCCAAGTGGTGTAAGTTGCCGCCTCTGGAGCCGGTTCCTCCTCTGAGGACGCCGGTTTGAATCCCGAGGAACTCGCTGTCACCATCCGAGCTGCTCGGCCGTGGCAAAATGAGCCTCAGGAGTGAAGGGGGTGGAGCTAGTTCTGCGCACACTGTGCCTCACCTAAAAAATCCATTGCGCAGGCTTATCCCAAAATCTTCGTTCGTGAAGTCTAACCAACAACAACAATTGTCTAACTATCCTAATTATTTGCTGGAAAATGATGACAATTATTCTTGTCACATCTCCTGGAAATACCAGCCAAAAGAGCAATGTTTTCATTTTGGTCCTGACTCCCAATTTCTTTAAAATTTGAACAAAATATTTGATTTTTCTTATTCTCAATTTTTCCGTTGGTAAACAAGGCATTAGACTAAAATACACACTCCATTTCTGACATATGTTGGTCTAACCTCAGCCCTGAAAACACCTAGTGAAGGTGACTTTACAACTTTGTAGATAATCTGTTCCAGTGCTTCACTATGTTTATGGTCACAGTTAATTTCCTGGCATCTAATCTGACTTCTATACCATAAATTATCTATCCTATCTTTGGTAGAAATAGATAATAACTAATTACTTCATTCTAACACTCTTCCAAAGAGATGATAATAATTTGCATTTCTCTTATATTCAATGGTCTTATCGTCTTATTAGTACATCTACAATATTTGCATTAATACAATAGCATCTCATTTATCGACTCAGTTTTGACTAAAACCCCACAGACTGCAGACTGTTGCAGTACTGAGGTCTAGCCAATTACTTCACATGTTGTAGCTGTTCATTAGGTTTCCTTCCTCACTGTAGTATTTCACATTTATTTTTAGTCAATTTCATCCTAAAAAATTATCAAGAAATCAAAATGTGTTCTCCAAAGTTCACTCTAACTATCCCAGTTCAGTGCCAATTGCACATCTTAAAAACTTTTATTTCAATTTCATCATCTTAACCTCTACATGGACCAATGACAAAACCCTATGTTTTTTAATGTATAGTTTTTTAATGTACAGTGGACCACTATACATTTACTATATTAACATATTCATATAAATTAATTAATATGAATATATTAATATATGCTTTAATATACTCACCACTAGTGAAGCCTAAGTAAGGTGTACCGACTAGTGTCATGTGTTGAAATTGTTGAAGTTTGATATATGTTCTAAAGTAATTTAATCTAAACAACTTTCCATTAGTTTGCTTACGAGAAATCCATATGAGATTGTGTATTAAAGATATCACATTTTTTGTTTCCCTCTTCACAGCAGTGACAAGTTTGTTACTCTAGCAAAGAAAGTTACATTACTTTTACACAATTTTATCTATAGGATTAACTAATTCATAGGGAAACCAAAGGGCATAATCAGTAACTGAGAAGTGGGCAACAAACATGAGGATTTTGCAGTTGTTTGTACCAGGAAATAGGAAAAAAAAAGTAAAAGAAAAAATTTGTGCTTTTGGCCTGTTCTGGCCTTTTTTTGTGGGGGGGGAGGGGGAACCCAAACAAAAAATCAAAAAACAAGATAAAAAACACATAGTAAATCCGCTTTCCTGAACACAATAGGGAGAGAAAAAAACAATGTCACAGCTGCTGAAATGAAAGAGGTGACAAAGCAAAGCGATGGGCTAATTACTGTGTATACAAATCCACAGACAATGAAGCAGATGAGGAAGGGAATCTATTGGAATGGAAGGCAATGAATGCAAAGGGCAGATTACTTATGGGATTGCACTCTGGAATGGGCTCTGGTAATAGTGATGAAACACTGCAGTCTTCAAATTTACTAGATTGAGAAAGCATCTGTGGTGGCCAGTATGGCTTCCCTTTTAAACTCAAGTGTTTAAAACTCAAATTTTATCTTGATTCCAGAGGAGAAACATCTCCTACAGATGGAGACATTGTATCACTGATTTTAGAATGAATTTCAGAATTTGGGAATATGTCCATATAACAGATCTCAAACTAAAAAAAACCCCACAGTTAAAACAGTGCAAGATATTTTTAAAAATCATTTGTTATGCATAATCGTACTACTTTGCTTTTTCTTACTTCTAAAGGAGGAAGCATTATACTCTTATATATTCCAACTCTTTTTTCTGCATTTTCAAGAATATCTTCAGGCCTCTGCACTAACTGGTGAAAATGTTCTGATGTCTTATGTGGATCTTCTCCAGTCTGCAGAATAAAATTTCAAGATACAGAAATAATGTATTAAAATGATTTTTGTCTATAAAATAGCTTTTCAGAGTATTGCAGTGAGTCCAGTGATTGCTGACCATGATCTTATCCTGATGAAGTGTAGTTTCTGCAAATTGGAAAGGAATGTGCCTAGAACTTGCATTGATAAGTCACTGACCACTATTATAAAAATTCAACCTGAATTCAAAATTAAAACCGTCATGAAAAGAAAATCAATTTGTAGTAATGTAATACCACAACTGGAAAACAAGCTAGTGTCCTGCAAATAGCAGCAAAACTTTCTACAATAAACAAAATTTAAGAACTCTTTTATTTGCCAAGCTAAAAAACAGATGATGTAGAGTCACCCTTCTCCTCCTGATACACTCTTTTGTCAAGAAATAGTTCAGTGATTTCTAAGGTGTAGTGGTTTGTTGGTAGGCCTTCCCTAGAAACTGGGGTCAATAACTAAGGAAGTATTCCATCTCATTCCCTTACACAATCAGGTGTATAAAAGACAGAGGGAGGTTCCTTTGGCCTTTTCCTCTTCTCTCCCTTGTGGGGTGAGCACAGAGGTGGCAGGTCTCAGTGTTTAGGCCTTGCTTATCTATATGAGTTAAGGCCTGGCTGAGGGCTGTTGTCTGTGTCGGCACAGGAGGAAAGGAACTTGCTTCTCCTAAGGGAAGTTGGTGAGATCTTACTGTGTTAGTTGTTCTACTGAGCTAACTCCTGGGATTTGATTGTGTGAATTTGTTTCATTTTTACCCTTTTGGTCCTTTTCCCCTTTTTCCCTTTTGGGATTGCTTGGGATCCTTGTGCACATGTACATAGTGTTTAGTTGTATATCCATGAAATATCTGTAAAAAAATATATATATTCCTTTACTACTATTTTCCTTTTTGCTACTTTTCTTCAGGAAGGGGGTCAGAGGAACTAACAGGCTGACAGCTGTGTTTGGCGGGGAGCCAAGCCAGACTGACACATAAGGTAAAGACTGAGTCCAGGTTAAACTATACAATCATCAACACTTACTGTCATTTAAACCTACCATTTCAGTACTATCCCACATCTCTTAAACCAGAACAAAAAAGGAATTAAGAGTAAAGTTGAGCAAAATTCATAATGCAGTATGGTAATATTTTAGAGTATCAGAATTTGTTCTGCTTTGTCTAAAGTACATTATAATACTTTGCACTGTTTAGAAATTAGCAATATTTACATTTTCTTCATCCTCTTCCTCTTCTTCTTCCTCTTCTTCTTCATCCTCTTCTTCAGCCAGATTTTTCTCTTTCTTATGCTTCTCAATAACTTTAGGATCCCACTGGCTCTTCTGAAATACCTGTCCTGACTGAGGGTGTTGCCTTTGTCCTGATATTCTTTGGCATAAATCATAATCTGGACACTAGCAAGGAGTACGTAAAAAGAAATCACATGTTTATTATACTGCTATAGTATCTTTCTATGGAGAGGTAACATTTCTCTAAAGTGGTCTACTAATAAAAGAATTTCATTATTCCCAGTGTTATCTAGAATCTCCCTTCTTCCTTTCTTTTTGATCTAAAGAAAATAGTTGTAATTGACATATCTGTGAAAACAGCTTGAATACACTAAAATCAAAGGCAAAATTATTCATTTGACTTTGAGACAAGGATTTTTAACATACATTTAGTCTCAGTCTTTTTCCAAGAGGAGATGACGATGTTACTACACAAAGTCAAGAACTCCATTTTTCTTTCTAGTATAGTTAGTGTCACTCTATTTGTACTGTTGCTCATGAAACTATACTACACATATTCTTTAGAACTCGGGTTTTTCACTATCTGGTATTAAAGACTGACTTTCTAAAAAAATCAAGTCTGCATGAACAGCAGCACAAAGATATGTTTCTCTGATGTTTGAAGATCTTTCCATGACCATAGAAAAGAGGTTTGAAGTAAGCATTCACAATTTTTGTTATGCATGTTCAAGCAAATTAAATCTCGAAAGTATGGGGTTAAAACATACATGGAGGTAAATCTGCAAAGTGATGGAGTAAGTCCATACTCTGAAGCTTAGTCAACTAGAATAAAAATCCCAATGAGAATGGAGCATAAGACCAGAGGCTACCTCGGTAGCTCATTCTGCACATTCAAAGTAGAAGGCAGAAATAGTCTAGTTGATAATAAATAAAACATTGCAAGAGGAAGGGCCTGAAACCTTGTTCATGATTATATACACAGTCACTTTATATACATGAAATCGGGCAGTTTGGTGTGGGCCAGCCAGTATCCTCCCCAGTGAATAGCTGGGCACAGTCTGGAGAATGGCACGGCCCTAGGGCCTTTCCCAGTGAGCAGTTTGGGCATGGCCATCTCATTCTGACTAACAAGACAGCTTAGCCAAGTGCAGCCAAATTATTTGGCCTGAGATATTTAAAGTCCTTCTTGCTTTGTTTTTTTTAATAATATGGATGTAGAAAGCCAGTCCATTCTTTTAAGTTATATTGAGAAAGTCCAATAATCCTATACTTATATTGATTTATGTTTCTCTGGTTCTATCAGAGTCACTTTTGTAAAACATCTGGTATGTTTTACAAATTTATTTTTTTTTACAAACATTACTGCTCATGAAGAAACTGAGATTTGTAAACTAGATTAATGAATAAGAAGCAGTTTCACAATTAGTGAATGAAAAAATGTAACAATTTGCTTTCTAAATTCCATATGTGGGAGGTTTTTTCCTACATCACATGAATGGCAGATGTACATGGATCCAAAATCCTGTAACAATCATGTTACTCAAAAATTTCCTTTTCTTGAAAACCTGTATCTTCTGATCAGTAGGGGTGCAAAGACTGCTGCTGAAGTGTTAAGGAATGTTCATTATTTTACCTGAGCAATGCCTATAATGGAACAAACTAGCGAAATTCCATTCCAATATAAAAGAGAACTATTTAGGATTCCTCAATAAATACTATAATCAAGTGCAAAAATGAAAATATTATCTTTTGGTATATGCAGTATATGAGTCTACTAATAATTAGGAAAATTACTATCAAGTTAATGAAGATGACATTACCTTAATGCTAATCAGGAAATCTGGTTTTAATTTTAGATTCTTTATTTTCTCTATTTGCTGTGAAACAGTCAAGTATTCCTCTGACAGTGAAGGAAATCCACTGAGAACATATCCTGCCAAATACATTTTATTAAACATATTTTTAGAAGGTTATGTCAAATATACAGCTATTTATACTCAACTCCTTTTAACAATACACTTAGTGGCACAACTTTAAACCATGTATGTGATAGAATATTACTAAAAAAAATTGTGCACCCATGTCTACTTCAGATGAAATACAGTTCAGAAAAAGTGTCACTTCCAACTTTATAGAGTACGCTCAAAATTTAACTCAATTAAGAATTATGTAGACATTAAAGATCATACTCAGACCACCTGCTTTATGTGCTTAGCTCAGACATTGCAGTGCCTGAAAAGTAACAAGCTTTCAGTGACCATTTTTGCCACTAAAAGATCTTGCAAAAGGCACTGCCAAAAGTAGCCACTCCATGACACAAAGCAAGAGTCTATGCTCTTTTACACAACCTTGTAAGGTATCCGCTTCTATGCATAATAAAGGGAGTGTGAACCACTCTCTTGCCTCTCAAGAGGAGACACTATGCACATGGTACAGATGTGAGGGCAGCCAACTTAGTAAGCATCTGTTCGCTCAGGATTTACAATGATGAGTCCTGTTTGGCAAGCAGACATTGGCTATATATGACAAGCATAGTGCTACCTTGTTTGCTAGTGTTATTAAAATGCTCAGCCCCACAGATGGAATTCTGGCTTCGAGTTCCTACGATAATACTGTGACTACTAATGGCTGCATGTGGTGCTGTATAGCAAAGAAACCAATATTTATGAGGTCAGAATGAGAGACTAAACAACAATTGGGTGGATTTTTTCTAGCCAAATAATGAGAATATTCCCTTAGAGAAATGGTGCACGCTTAGAATTTTATGTGCTAACATTTAAATGCAAATTCTGGGCAGCACAAAAACAAAGCAATCTTTGCAAGAGGTATTAGGACTGAAGACTCCTACTTCTTTAGGGAGCTACTATTTATAAATGCAAAACTTATAGAAAAGGATAAGCAAGACAAAGCATAATACCTAGTGATTCCTCTAGGAAATTAAAATCTTGGATTCTAAGTTGTTGATACCTTTAGGGAATTCTAACTGGTACGTGGGAAGAATCTGCATAGCCTCTGCTTACCAACACATCCAGGTAACAACAGCTGATGTGAGGGGAATGGGAGTGTAACATGGGAAACTGTTCTCTGACAGAGTGTTTGCCCCCAAACCAATAATATGAGGAGACTAACAATGATCAGGTATACCTAAGGCAACCATCAACCAGATTGAATAATAACCAGGGGATTACCAAGAAACTTCCGAGAGGTGGAAGATCCACCTTGAAAAGAAGCATTAAAATTTGTCACCAGGGGAAGAGAGCAAGGTGAAAACACAGGAGCCTAACCAGGTTTGATGTGCCAGCACCACAAGCTTCTGGCTAGGCCTGGCAGAGCAGCCTCCCTCTTGAAGGCTCTAAGTAATCTGCATTTTAACTACTGGACTGACAGAACAAGGTTAATACACAATGCCCCACACCTGGAATGTGCATACATGAGCTCATGGGGAGCTTTCTCACTGGTGTGCACCTTAATAGACTGCAGGAAATGGCTCACAGAGACAAAGATGGAGCAGCTGCATTTCCAAGAGAAAGCACTGTTTAATAGGCGAACGTGTATTCTCAGGAAAGGGAATGTGGGCTTGTAACTTACACACATTTTTGAGAGAGGGTTTGCATGCATAACCATGCCAGTTTGAGTATATTCCTTGGAATCAGTTTTATGAGTATGTTCAAAAACTTGGGGTGTTTATTAATATTTGGCAAGTGCCTAGTGCTGTAACTTGTCTTTTTTGTGGCTGATGTTGAACCTTTTCATTGATTACCATTTTGCTGACTGTCAGTTAATAAATCAATAAACAACTTTGTTCCTGGTTTGATTTAAATCATGCTAATTGAGTAGTTCCCCCCCCTGTGATAATGACATAGATTTTTCCTTTGAAAATATTATTTATGTTAACCTGATATGAACTTCTGGTTGCTTTCTTGCTCTATTAAAAAGAAAAGTAAAAAAAAAAAAAAAAGCAAGTATATCTTACCTACAATGCCCTAAAATACAAGTTTACTTGTTATTGTACAGTGCCTATGTTATTTTAATAAGAGACACTATTTATTTCAAGAAGTAGCTTAGAAGTCCCATATCTGACCTCCTTTGGAAGTAAAGGAAAAAAAATTTGGCTTTAGTGACTTACAATTTTTAAATACTATCATTTGCATTAGCACTTGTGGATATCTCCGGCCCATCATTCTCCAACATATTTATTTATTAAGTCAAAAGAGTATAATTTCTAAGAATACTTTATTGTGTGTACTGTTTAGAAACCTGTACAAATATTGAAAGTAAAAAACTCAGTTTCTCATACAAGTTTCTAAAATAATGAATAATTAACAGAGAATTGACTGACTAGTTTCTGCTGAAAGCCTACTTACACTTCCCATGGATTATACTAAGATAGTAGTTGATAAACAAAAAGTTATTAGAACTAAAAAATATTTAACACAAACTGGTTTTGGAGATGAGTTCTAGTTAATAGGAAAAATAGTAAGGATGTTGGCTATTCTGTTCCTTGCTACCTTGGGGCACCTTTAATACAGAAAATGTCTTGGTTACAAGAACCAAACTTCTATCAGCTTTACAGTCATGTTTACAATCTGTGGTCCTCTGTGATACACACATCTTCAGACTGACTCAAAGAGGGGAACTCCAATAATACAGATGCCTCTTCATGCCTTTATTAAAGTCCTAACATATGAATTAAGAGACCAACATTTCTGCTGATACCTCCTCCAGCACTTTTTGTGTCCACATCATCTTTTTTTCAGAGCCATAGAGACTCAACATGTTTTTGGCACTACATCTGTGTCTCTCCTAAAATGGAAACTTCAAATGAAAGTCAGAACAAGAAAAGGAAACTATATATTTCCTTTTTACTTTTTTTCCACTTAGCAGAGTATTTGTTTTCTCTTCAGGAAAGCAGGTTCATACACTAGCAATATCTGCAGCACTAGTCTTGACAGCCTCAATTAATATAATCTTTCCTCAAATAAAAGAATTATTACCACTACTAATACTATTCTCATCTTACAGAAATGGAACAAACAATGTTGTAAGAAAAAAAAAATCTTATTTTGCATTTTCAATAATCTGTTTCCCTTCTTTTTCATCTTTCAAATATTTTTTGCTGATGCATTCTTTGTTGTGTTGTTGTTACAGAAGTATTAAAAAAAGTCTGTCTTTTAAATCATACAAGTTTTCTAAGCAGTTAATATTGTGAAGTGAGAGTCACAGCAACACTTAAAATTTGGGGCAAATTAATTTTCTCAAAATTAACACAACATAGGACAGGTATGACACCTTCTGATCAACCATATTGGTATATTAATCCCTAAACACACTCTTATTTTATTGGTATTTCACAACCAGAAGAGCATGAGAAAAAGTGCTACCATCTGATACAAAATAAATCATATTTGAGCACCAATGGATGTAAAGTGCAGAAAGAGGGGAAGCCTTATGAGGAGTGTCTGAGGTTGGTTTGTTCAGTCTTGTGAAGAGGAGACTGAGGGGAGACATCATTGCAGTTACAACTTCCTTGTGAGGGGAAACAGAGGGGCAGACACTGATTTCTTCTCTGTGGTGACCAGAGACAGAACCTGAGGGAATGGCCTGAAGCTGAGTAGGGGGAGGTTTTTGTTAGATACGAAGAAAAGGTTTTTCACCCAGAGGGTGACTGGGCACTGGAACACACTCCCCAGTGAAGTGGTCACAGAACTAGACCTGACAGAGTTCAAGAAGTGTTTGGACAATGCTCTCAGACACATGGTGTGGCTCATGGGGATAGTCCTGTGTAGGACCAGGAGTTGGAATCAGTGATCCTCATGGGTCCCTTCCAACTCAGCATATTTTATGATTCTATGAAAATTATAGCTAGCACATTCTAAGAAGTTCAGGCGAAAAATAAACTTACCAAAATGAGCAACTTCTGGTGACTCAAGCTTTTGCAGAATCATTTCTGTAACCAGTGCTTCAGGAATACTTTGACCTTTAAAAAGCAATTCTTGACACTAAGGTAAAAATGCAAAACATAGCTTTATATAATATGTATTTGTCCAGAATGTGAAAAACTTACTGGAAGATTAGACTTTTACCTTAAGTCCATATTCTGTTTCTTCATTAATATTTGTTTGAATTACTTCCAAAGCTGACAAAGCACATCAGACAGAAGAAAATTAAAATAGTTAATAAAAAGTATTTTCTATACAGACAGGTATATGCAGATACATACATACCTACACATATCTGAGTATGTATGTGAGCTCCAAGCAACCAAACTGTTTTTGAATGATAAACCATTAAAATTAGGGCCATTATTTTATTTTGCCCATCCAGAACTAGGTGCCATGTGGAAAGGGAGGTGTTTTCCCCTATGATTTACCCTGTATGTACTACAGAAAAATGTACAACAGGAGTTTTGCAGGATTATTTTAACTATTGATTTATATTAAATCAGCATTATTTTGTAATCCAGAGATAAATATTGGAGCTCAATTCCTTCCTAAATTTTAAAAGCAAGATTTAGCCGAACTGCTTAGAAACACAAAACCATCCACTTGAAGTCCTTAAGAACCTATTTCTTACATAGTTTAATTATGTAAAATGAAATAAATACTAAATTTGATATCTGTTAAATTCAAAGATCTGCCCTCTGTCTCTGTGGACAGTGGCATCATAGCAGAAGGACCCTGAAAGTCTTTCACATTTCTGTACAAATGAAATAAGCAGACACTTAACAAAAGTTTTTAAGCATGACCCTTAAGGCTACATTTTTATTACTAACAAACCAGGTCAGGGAAAGGTCCTGAAATCAGGTGTCTCATGCCTATGGAGCTATAATCTTTCTTCTCAAAATGCAGTGGCTGTTTTCCAGCTATTCCTACTAGTAATGATGACTGTTGCACATCCCATCCTTCATGCTATGAATGGGTGTTTAGGAGAACAGTATTTGCCATGGGCCGAAACTGAGACAAAATGTACTAATAAAGAATAAAGAAAATCAGAAAATCTGCACCCTGGCTCCTTTCGTATATTGTCCTATTCATTGGATAAATGGATAGGAAGCATTATGCCAAATTAAAAAGACTAAACAACTCTCCTATTTAATAATTCTCTGTCTTGGTTTATTTTTGACACAGCATAGGACAGATATTAATACATTGGAGTAAGTCCAGTGGAAAGTACCAATATGATTAGAAGTGTTAAATGCACTGAAGAGGCCAAAAGAACTGGCTTTGTTCAGCCTGAAGGAAATTGGACAGATCTTACAGCTGCCTTAATGAGCTACTTAATGAGAGGTGACAAAGACAGAACCCCTATCTTCACAGAAGTGCAATTAGGACAGGAGGCAACAGACACAAGTACGAACATGAGAAATTTGAGTGGGGTAATTTGGAAGAAATTTTTCAGCATGAAGGCAGCCAAACATTGCAAAGTGCTTCTCTGGCAGAATGTGGAGACTCCATCCTTAGAGATATTCCAAACTCAACTGAGTAACCCTCTCTAGCTGACCCTGGTTTGAGAGGAAGGTTGGAATCAATCCTCTAGAAGTCCTTTCTGAATTAAATTATTCATGTTTTTATAAGTTGATTTTATTTTTTTGTGGGGGGGTGTTTGGTGTTTTTTCAGGTTTTTTTTTTGTTTTGTTTTTGTATTTGTTTTTTAATGTAGAAAATCTAAAAACCCATACTACCAAAGTCAAAGGAAAATGTCTACACATGTGTGGGTATGCTAGCCAAAAGAAAATGAAAAGAAGTATCATGAGCAAAATTAAAAAAGAATAATTCTTTGATCTGACTAGAAATAAGGTTTGAAAATGCAGAAAGTGAGATTTAGATCAGTCATTAAGAAAAACTTCCTAATGGCAACCACTGTGTTACAGACTGTCTAGAGATTTTTAAAAACAAATTTAATGGACATTTGTCAGTAATGGTTTAAATACTTTCAAACAGAGTGAATTGGTTTCAGTACATTCATTCCTAAGGTCCCTTCTGATTTTGGTCTGATTTATGTTTTGGACTAAGTATTAATTTTTTGTCTTACAATAATATGAATTTAAAATTCTACATTAATGTAAGTCCAAAAAGCATGTTATTAAAACTGAATTGTACCATGTTAGAGTTCCAAACCCTCAAAAGAAGATAAAGATACCTCATTTGATGAATAATTCTACATACTTACAGGAATATTAAGCATTACATTGCCCAGTAGAGGGCTTTCATTAGAACAATAAAAAATACCAGGGGGCAAATTTAAGACAAAGCTTAAGCATAAATGATATGTAAAGAACAAGTTCATAATTAGAACAACTGTACACATATATACCCTGAAATCAGACTTATAATTTGGTGTCCCCAAAGAGATACTTGAGAAATTGCTTCATAGTTAAGGTTATAATAGGCTTCCTTTAATTTTGCTTAAAAATGCTGTATTACCCTTCAAACTGGTAGGATAAATGTGGTATAAAAGTTTTCTTTTTTTCATAAAACTTAAGTGAAAGAATCAAGATTTATGAATGATGATATCATGAATATAAAAATATTACTAAGGCTTTAAAAAAAGAAGGTATTTTTTGCATTTGTTTAGTTACAGCTAACAAAATCAGTAGCAAAAAAAAACAACTTCCAGAGACTTAATTCTTTTTCTGTAGGAACCTACTTACTTTCTGAGATGCTCAAAAGGTAAAGAAAATCTCAAGTGATGTGTTGCTAAGGAACAAGATAATGTTATAAACAATGGATTTTACAGATCTTCAAAAGCCTTTGGTGAGGAGGACTGTCAGAAAAGGAGCTCAATAGTTTAAAAATTAAATGACACCTTGTATTCTGGTAAATGCATGGTAGGAGAAATTAACTACACCTTCTAAAATAAGTCATTGGATATTTTCGGTTTACAAATTTGAAAGTGCCAGTTTCCATTCCTTCCTTTATTACTTATAGTGACACAAAAGCTGTGCTCCTGCCTCCTGGAGGACATGCACCTTGCACTGAACACTCCATAAAAGAAAGATCCTCCTATTTTTTCATGGTCTGTATTGGAAAACGTCTGTGTTCTCTGGTATTGAATGTGTTGCCTCCATGTGGACAAGAAGGGCCACATGAATCACCTTACAGGATTGGGAACAGATTTTGATTATGATGAATAAAAACAACCCACACTGATTTTCTAAGACTAACTGAAAGGCCATTATCAGCAACTGTATTTCTGGCAAAATGTTTACTTGGTCCTTATCAGAAGCCTTTGCTGTTATCAGAAACATGCCTTTTTGAATTACAGGGAAAAGCAAGGATATTCTAAACCAAAAGACATTGTGAAGCAAATGTAATGTTCCAAATACAGTGCATGTTTACCTTCTACGAAAATGCAATTCCATCTCTGTGCTAGTTTTCTGGCTAATGTTTTCTTTCCAGAACCCTTAAAATGAAAAATACACTTTTAGAAGAAAATCAGGCAGAACAAAAAACCAAACAAAAAACCAACCAAAAAAAACCACAAAACCCAAACATATCACACAATAAAGAATGTATTTTTGTATGACAGAAACAATTAAAAGCTACTATTAGGATTATGACCTCTGAGTTGTGTACTGGGCAAATAAAGAACACTTTATTACTACTGTCTGTTTTGTACTGCCTAGCAATGCTAATATACTGCTACTGTCCTTTGCAGCTAATTATCATCAAAGTAATTATACTGACTTTGTTTCTGAGTAACACTATCTAAAACTCAGCTATTATTTGCCTACATATTCCTATGAGAAACCCTTTAGGACTGAAATTTATTACTTTCATCCTCAAAGCAAATTATGATGCAAACCTGCTCAACCCTTTCTGAGTAGGATACATAGGGATAATATTCTTTGACTAAAACAACAAATGCTTTAAAACTGTGCTCATTAGTCCACAAGTTTGGTTCGATATTGACAAAATGTTTATTTTATCATTTACATGAGTCCTGAGGAATCAACATAACCAACAACCAGGAGGCCTCTAAGAGTACAGCCACCTGAATGGGATTTTGCAAAACTCATCATCTTCCACCCTTGGGATTACGCCCCTTTTTTTCAAGGGCATATGAGACCTGTTTTGACAGCCTGTTTACCCTAGATAAATTTTGTGATTAAAAAGTAGCAAAAACCCATAAATAAATCACACTCCCCATTAAGAGAGTATCAGCAAACAGTCCAGCCTACTCACACCTTAAATCTTACAGGTGTTATGTGAGCATATGTATTCTGTTCTGCTTTAATGGCACTATGTTTTTAACTTAAAAGGGCTATCTTATTTAAGATAGGTGCTCTACACATCGGTCATATAAAAATAGACTATCTAATCACCTGCTTTCCTGACAGGCAAGGCCTGTATAATTTTAACCCTTTATTAAAATTTGTATTAAAGCATATACTGAAAGCAATAATAGAGAATATGAGAATTTTTTTGTATTATCTTTCAATGAGCATTTTATGCCGATTTGGTCTATAAAATGTAAAGTTACCTTTTTCATGTGAAGTTAGAAATTTGATGTTTAAAACTAGAAAAGCTAGACCACTGTAATTTTCTACTGAGCTGAGCACACTCTTATAAGTGCATATAACCAGAAAACACATTATAAGGCAAACTTGTACCAAAAAAATAACTTCAGCAAACTAAGGCATTAATGGATCCCCACACAAAGACCCATACATTTGGCAAAAATAAGAAATCTACGATTATAAAACATCACATTTTATAACTAAAGGAGGTGACATACTATTTGAGAGAGACCTTTAATTATAGTTGAAATGTAGTACAGGTCTTATCAGGACACCTTGTCGGATTTCAGATGTTCCCTTATAATGATCTAGAATTATGTCAAGGTTTTAATATTAAGATACATAATATCACTTCGCATGTCTGTAAGTCAGTACATTAAGGCTCTTTTATGGTTATTTATGTCATTAATCCATTAAGTTTTTTAAAAATTAGAATAGTATAATAAAATTGTCCTGGTTTTGGCTGGGGTAGAGTTAATTTCCTTCATCTAGCTAGTATGGGCCCATGTTTTGGATTTGTTCTGAAAGAAAAGGGGTTAATATAGAGATGGTTTTGTTCCTGCTGAGCAGTGTTTACACAGAGCCACAGCCTTTTCTACTTTTCATGGAGCCGTGCTGGTGAGGAGTCTGGGGGTGCACAAGGAGTTGGAACGAGACACACCTGGGACAGTTAACCCCAGCCACCCACAGGGACACTATATGGCATCATGCCCAGCTTATAAAGCTGGGAAAGAAGAAGAAAGGGATAGCAGTTGGGGGGACATTAAGAGTGATTACATTTGGCTTCCTAAGTAACTGTTACACATGATGGGGCCCTGCTCTTTTGGGGATGCCTGCCCATGGGAAGTAGTAAATGAATTCCTTGGTTTGCTTTGCTCAAGTATGTGGCTTTTGCTTTACCTGTTAAACCGTCTTTACCTCAACTCATGAGTTTCTCACTTTTACCCTTCTGACTCTCTGTCCCATTGCACTTGGGTGAGTGAGTGAATGAGTGAGCAGGGTTTGGTTGGAGTTAAATCACCACAAAAAGAAAAACAATCCAGTAGTCAACGTGGAAAGAAAAGAAAGTTTTAAAGCAATACGTAACTTTTAACATTTTTAATTGCAGTTGACAGATCACTCAGGTCAAAAACTTATAAGATCACAATTTTTACCATGCTCTGCAGGATTCGAAGAGTGGAAAAGGTGAAAAAGTAAATGTTTGATCCTTTTTAGCAGTATTGTTAAATTGACGTTTTGAAAGGAAAAGTGAAATTGTTAGCAAAATATCTGAAGAAAAATATTTCTAGCAGACATCTTACTGGCTTTCCAAGGATAATTAAGCAAGTGGGCTTGGACAACAGAAGGGATTTTTCAGCTTCATCTTCATTAAAGATGTCTGTAAAGGGCTGAGCTTGCTTTTTCTCTTGTGAAGCCATGTATTATCTAAGACTGGGAGGATAAAAAGAGCTTGTTACAAAATACAGTAGTTACATATGTGGGATGTGACTTTAAAATGGAACTGAATTACAGGGTGAATGGCTTTGCAAAAAAAAAAGGAAAAAAGAAAAAGATGTTAGAAGAAGAAAAAGCATCCAGAGAACATACACAATGCACCCCTTACTAAAAGAAAAGCCACTTCTGAAAAATAAGGGATTGTCAGAGCTGCCCCTGATCTGATCCCCAGCTGGAACTACATAGTTGTTGATAACAACTTTTTCCTGACCCTCAAACTGCCTGTTGCTCTTTTTCAGTTTTTTCATTGCCTCATCCTTCTTTCTCCAATTACCACACGTTTGTAACTTCTCTCTGGTCTCTAAAATAAACCGTGGGTCTGCTAAGACCTTCACCGGTGAGCTTCAGACACAGAAGGGCCCCATCATGGTCAGTGGGACCACAGGTAGATACACGAATAAGGCCTTGCAGAATCAAATCACAGTTCATGATCTGTTCTCTCACAAACCCCAGCTTTTCCAGAACTGCAAGAAGTCACACATCCAGTACTATTCAACAAAACAAAACCTAAATAAGTTTCTAATTCATGTAAGATGGAGGAAAACTTGGGTGGGCCTTTCACACAAATGGAGGCCAAAAACATGAGGAGCTTGTTTAAGCTTGTTTGAAGAAGGCAAAACCACCCCCCGCCGTTCTTCAGAGAGCCACTTCAGTCTCACGCATACAGCCCCAGTACAACCCCCACACAACCTGCTACACTCAGTCATTTTTAAATGAAATTAAATTTTAAAAATCTACTGCAGGACAAGAATCTGAAAAAGTCAGATGCAACATGTCTTGAAACATCAAACTGAAACATTCAGATACCCGCACAATAAGTATTTTAAAATTTAAAAAAAGAAAACAAAAAGAAAAGTTCTCCGCATGCAAACCAACACGCCCAATTTCTCTCACAGGAAACTCCCCAGCTGAGTTTTACCTGCCGTTCCCAGCAGTTCTGCTTCTTCCCAAACCTTCGCAATCAAGGCTCAATTTCCTAACTCACAGAAACACCGAAACCGAAGCAAAGAATTAACCAGACACACAAACCCACTCCCCGGACCGCGTCCCGGTGGGCGCTTCCCTCAGGCTCGGCCCAGGAGGTGGGGTGGAGAGGGGGGCGGGACCTGAGCGAGCCGCGCGTGCCGCCGGTGCCCTGGCAACGGCATCGCCCCTCCCATGGCCACGCCCACAAAAGGCGTCAGAGCCCCGCCCCTGCAATTGACCCCGCCCACAAAATGCTACAGCACCACGCCCCATGTCACTGGCCACGCCCACATACGCGACGGAGCCCTGCACATGGCC
>VXAU01005682.1:250304-273258 GCA_013399695.1 Formicarius rufipectus
GCAAAAAAAAAAAAAAAAAAGGGTAAGTAATTCCTTACAATAAGTTGACATTTTAAGTGGTTCAACTTGTGTTCACTGAATATTGTTCCATCTACTTCAAAGAGTTTGTTTCTGTTATCCACCTTTCCATTACATAGTAAGATGCTGACAAAGCTCTCTGAAGGCTGAACAAACCCAGTTTTCTCAGTCTTTCCCAATGCATCATGTGCTCTGTCCTCTGAATCATCTGGGTAGCTTTCTGCTGGACTCATTCTGTTATGCTGATGTTCATCTTGTACTGGGGAGCCCAAATTTGGACTTAAGATTTGATCGGGTCACAGTTGCTGTTGCAGCTGATTCAGTGTCACATTGGGCTGCTGACAGAAGTTCCCACTTCATCTCTCTGAGTTATTCCTCGTGTGGGCTGCTTTGCCTGAAATCTCACAATCATGCAGTTGCCAGCTGTGACAGTTCCTGCTACAGTGTAAGCATCACCTAGATGTAAAAATTAATATCTTTCTTCTGGTTCAGGTTCCCCTTCTGATTTTCCCTAAGGCCATAAGCTAGCTAGATCCAGTATGTAGGATATGGAGTTGTATCAGCTGCAAGGTGACATGAAACTGTATCCTAAAGTTCTTGCTGCTCGAGTGGACAAAGAAGGGATGACTTGAATTGTCAGCAGTGGGAGAAATGGCAGAGTTTACACTGGTCGTACAGCTTATTCCTGTAAAACCCCTCTTTGTTGAGGCAGAAAGAGCTGAAATGGATGAAAAAGTAGAAAAAGTGAAAATTGTTTAGGGAAGGATTTTTTTATTTGTGTGGGTTGTTTTTTTTTTAGTTAAAAATACAGTAGTATTAGTGAAGTCAAACAGGTAAGGCTCTGGTAGTATTATTGGAGTCAAACGCAAGACTGCTAGAGGTGAGGAGAACTGAATTCACAGTGTCAATTGAATCAACAGAGAGCAAAATTCTGTATTTGCTATTAGTGTTTATATTTTGGATAGGTGCTGATGATGCTTTGGGTCAGCAAATGCCATGGAGATGTTAACCCCTGTAACAAAATCTCCTGTTTGTCCTGGGGAGTTGAAGGCTTGTTAAGAATTAGTCAGAAAGATGAACTGAAGGTTGTGTTCAGATCAATGTCAATTAATTTCCATTTTATACATATATTGCCTGCTGAAATGTACACCAGAGGGCACTAAAGATATTTCAGCACTATGACTATTAAGAGATGAAAGATATTTTGTTCGTTTCTTTAGAAGAAAATAGAAGTTTTGTGTATTCCCCCAAATGAAACCCACCTGAAAGCTGTAGGTTAGTTCATTGAAAATTATCATTCCTCTGTGACAGTGTGACATTGAACAAGTCAATTTGTGTCATCTCTATAAAGGCATATCACTTGCCTCTCTTTCAGAATATTATGAGGCTTAATTAATAATATTTTATTCTAATCAGGTTTTTCTACAATCTCCATCTCCACAGTATTCAAATGACTTTCACAAGCTTATTAAGCAATGTGACCTGCATAATTACCTGTAGGTTTATCTGCCCTTTTTTTTTTGCCCTGGGGAAGGCTATGTGCATTTGTTTTATTTTAAATTTGTTACAAAACAAAGGTTTGCTTATTTAATGTGGAAGTTTGTGATCAAATTGGAGAAACTTTAATGTAGAATATTTCACAAAAAAGCTACAGAATTTTTACTAAATTATGATGTGCACTGATTTATATGGATGGTTATCTGGTACCTTTAAAAATATTTGATGTAATGAACAGCTGGGCAACCATTAGCTATCATAATTTCCTAGCTAGAAGCGGCTGGGAAATTTGGCCTCTTTGGAGCAGTTTCATTAGCAGAAGATGTCCCCTTTCAGCTGACTGTCCTATTTTGTGTACTGGCATTCTAGGAATGGTAATGATGTAGTGGAGCAGAGTATGGCATTGGCACAACAGAAGGAGTTTTGTGAAAGTCAGGAAAGCACTGTTTCCATCTTAAATGTCTTGATATACTGCCAGATATATGGCAATAAAATAGAGAAATTTAATCAACTGGTGAATGGGGGATCTGAAAGCATCTATGAGTAGGGCAGGTAGTTGGTGGAATAGCAGTGATGAGAACACCACATGTTTTTAAGGATGTGTGCCATTCAGGAGGAACAAAAATAAAGTTCAAGAGTGGTAGCACCACATTGCATGTCAAAGATGTGCCCTCAAATGTCCACCTAAAGTTGTTCTAGTGATATATTTTTTATTTCTTTGGTCCTCTGTTGTCCTGGGTGTCATCATGTAATCACTAGATTAATATGAGAGAGATACATGTAGAGATTTGGTTTTGTTGTGAATCCCCTTTCTGGATGGGATTGTGATGAGAGGTTTGTGGATAAATGATTGCAAATTGATGTATTTAAATGTAAGAATTCTATGGGGAAAAAAAAAGGTACTTAAATGTATCAAAGAATGAACAAAACCAGGCATTTTCTGTTCCTATTTTTTATTATCAAAACTAAGTTTGTTAGGGCACTAAAACTAAATGGATGTTTTTCCTTGTTTAAAGTAAGAATTTACTTTAAGTATGAATGTACTGAACAAGGGATGAAGACAAAATGAGTAACAAGACTGAAGTTATGAAAAAGGGGTTGATCAGTGTTGAGGTAGAAATAAAACGAAATGACTGTAAATATTTTCAACTTGCTCAAGTTAAGAGTGGTTCTGTGTCTGGAACATGACAAATGGATTATTTAATCCTTTGTGAAGTTCCACACATAATTATTCATAGAAAAGTTATAGAAAATGGAGGCAAATTACATAAAATGGAGTCTAGACTTACAAAAATGCTATCAGGTTAACCTGGTTGTATTGCACATCTTCATCTAAAAATTAGATGGCCTTATGTATCTAAATCAAATCTATGGAAGTGCAGTGCCACAAAGAAAATCTCTGGCTTTGCTATGGAAGGAGGGAAGTTAATAGAGAAGTTAGTAGATAAATTAGTGTGAAGTGAATGAGGAATCACCTAAATGGGATGATTTTTTTCAATTAATGTTTTTAGAACTGATATGCTTCAGCATTTTTGGTAATGTTAGTTCAAAATGTGGGCTAGTTCTGTTTTTGAAACATTGGAAACAATTAGGATAATCAGAGCACAAGAAAGCAAGAAATGATATTGACCCTCAGGAGTAATTAAATAATTTGAATTAGAATCATATACTATTAAACTTTGTGCACCTTAAGATAGATTACACAGCAGTAAAAGTTTATCGAGAGTTTGTCAATTCAGAAGCAGCAGAAGAAAAGGAAGAGGACTTGGGTGTCTTGCCTGTAATAGTAAACGGTAGGCAATATTTCTCTCCTTGCCTTGACCCATCAGCTTTTCCATCTTACTTTTCGTGCCTGTGCTGTTGAAGACCAGGAGTGAGAGAGCAGCTGGGTGGAAGTCTGGCAGCTGGCCAAGGTCAGTCCACCACACTTCTGCAGGGTTTTTTGTTTTTGGACATGTCCATGGTCTTAACAGGTGTCTTTTGCAAGCAATTTACCCAAGATCTGAAGTGTTTTCTTTATGCTCTTTGCAGATTTAAAAATTTGCTATATTAATGCACTGCCGTATTTTGCAAGTAATTTTCAGTGTATTTTCACTTTCTTTTTTCTTGCTGATTGAACTGTTTGTAGCTTTTTAACTGAGGAGTGTAATAGGTTTTTTGCAATGCTAGCATTTCTTAATGATAATTAGTCTGTCCAAAGAAGCAAATCATAGTTTTGGACCAGTAGTTCTAAGAAGTAATTTTACAGAAAAAACCAAAACCAAACAAAAACCACAACCCCAAAAATGTGAGCAGATTGTTTGATTTCAGAGTAATTATCTTGCCATTAAAAACAACAATTTGCACTAAGAAGTTTTTTATTTTGTTTAGATTTCTTTTAGAAGATGTTTTGTTTGGTTTGGCTGAATCAAAAGGTTGATAAAAGAGGGTGTAAAGCCTTTCAGTTAGATTGCTTCGGTTAAAACTCAGTCCAGCATGGAAGTGACTAATGATTGTTCCTATCTTGTGGTTGCTTAGTGATAATTGTGCATTAAATTAAGCGCCAGCCCAGATCTCGTAGCTGCGTGGTGCACTGCCGCAGTTGGTAAAAGTGCACTTTAAAAGTTTCAGCAAAAGCCAAGGGCAGACTAAACCTGGAAGCAGCATGTGTCACCTCAGGTGATGCTTAAGGGCTCTGGCCAGAGAAGTATGAGGGAGGCTGCACAGTTTTTCCTTGTGTATTGATCTCTGGACAGAGTACTTTGTTGGTCGAGATTGTCCATTTATCTAAATGCAGGGCTTTGCTGTGGAGTTGACTGAGGCACTTGGAAAATGTTTCAGTTTATTCAGTTCAACTTCATAATACGGGGAGTGAGATAATAAGGATAGAAACTCTCAGAAAGGTTGCTGTAACTTACCTGTGGATTCTCTCTCTCTTTTTTTTAATTTTTTTTTTCCTGCAATAATTTCTGTTAATAGAGTTGTAAACAGTACAACACAGTTTAGCTTTGATTAATTTTGCAATTATATTACAGCCTCAGGATGGAATTTATTTGATGTTACATTCTCAGGGTTGATTTGTTTTGTTTTTTGGTTGTTTTTTTTGGTTGTTTGTTTTTGTTTTTTTTTTCTTTATGCTTTCCTAGTATTCATGGGATGGTAAATTTAATTGCAGTACATGTCACTAATAAGGTTTTATTTGTGCTCCATATCATCCAGGAAGACAGACTTATTTATTCATTAGATGCATAAATTAGGTAGCAGAAACAGCTAATGCTGAAGCATCTTTTTTGTGTATTTTTTTTTCATTATTAGTTTTCATACAATCTTTGTTTTCCTTGTCTTGAAAGATGAATACGAGTTCAGCATATAAGGTTGTTTTTCAAGTAATTCCTGGCTTGGTTTTAGCCAGTCCTGAAAACTACCCAGATAGGAGTGTAATTTCAGATTCTTAGTTTTGAACACTAGTCGAAAGTCAAAAGTTTTTGCAGATTACTACTTCTTTATTACTTTGTTACTTCCACAAGAATATTAACTAACGTGCAGTGGTTAAGATTCTCGTTAGCTAAATAGAGATATTCCATTGCCTGGCTTACTGTAAGTCCGCTTGATGCTCAATTTTGATGCTGTTCTCAACCGACCTTCCTTAATACATTACACAGCCTAGGTAGCTTAAAACCCCTAAATTAGTCGTTAAAGGACTTCAAAGAGAGCCTGTGAAGTACCGTTCATTATGGTGGTTGTTTCCGTGGACTGCAGATACAGTTGCTCCTCTTCTAATCTAACTCTGCTTTTGTTCTAAGCAGCAGCAGCGCCTAAAGCCGGTCCTGTAGCTGTACATAGCCCATCGTAGTAGCTGCCAAGGTGTTGCAAGCAATGCATTCCTCGGAGCGCTTCTTTATGCTTTATTGGTTAATTATAATGGAAATGGAGAAGTATCCAGCTGAACTTCCTTAATAATAGCATTTGCAACCCTATATGTGTCTCTCTCTCCCTTTCTTCCTGTGTGTCAGGTGCCATATTCTAGTTTTAAATGAGGTCTTTGGTGCAAACATCTGTTTGGACAAGCATCCTAAGATGGTACACTTCTATTTTTATTCAGGATTTTTTGTTGGTAACCATAGGTGTCACTTTGTGACGAAATTATGCTCATTTAATAATCTGTGTGGGACATCATGGAGTTGTATTGCAGTATTGTGTACCACTTACTTTGCTTTAGTTAATTAGCTCTTTTTGACAAATAAAGAAATAGCACTCTTAAAATGCAAGCTAACTTATAACCCGTGTATTACAAGTGAATACATTTCCATCTGCCCATTCACCTCCCGCTGCATGAAGAAAAAGGTGGTATAATGGCATGGTCAAAGGAAGTGTCTGACTTGGTGGTTTGGTGTTTCCTGCTGCTTGGCAATAACAGCAGAAGGGCTTCATCCTCCACCTTTGTGCCATTCAGTGCCACACACTGTCGTGATGATTTCCCTCCTGGGATGCACAGATCCTGGCACTAAGGGATCTCCTGTGGAGGCCACTCTGTGGCAGGGCAGGCTGGGGAGCCTGGCTGTGCACAGCAGCACAGGGCTGCTAACAAAGCTGTACAAAACACTTTCCTGTGCCAAAGTGCTGCCTCAAAGGCTTCAGTGTGGGAGTGCTGTGATGGAATGTGACTTTGAAGGACCATCTTACTATCATTTAGGAGTAAACAGCAAAACTTGCCACTCAGTAAGCTCTGTGATGTCATTGTGCTAAGCGGAGCCAGAAGTTGGTGCTGTTTCCTTTTATGGCTTTCAGAGTTAAGTATTTTATTTTCATTTTTGGAATTTACTGACTATATAGATGCTTTTGTGAATTCAAGGAAGCTGAAGAGGGCTTTGATTTCTTCTTTCAGTCTTTTTACTGTAAAGATGTTTCTTAACATCTAATTGGTATGAATTATGAAATTGTGAGGTTTATATGAATGTTACTGATTTCCTCCCTCACATCTTAAATCCATGTGACTTCTAAAGTTAAGAGGTGACTGCATAGATCCATGTGAGTTTGCCACGCTTTCCTAGTAGGCTGAGCATTATTAATGAGTTACACCTTGCTGTGTGGTAGCACCACACTGATTAAATGAATTAGTAAAATGAGAGCTGCTTTTAGCAAACTAGTCCTGCAACCTGTATTTATTGTTTATTCTTCTAAATGTAAAAATTCTTTTATAGTTTGATTCCCTTACATGAGAAGTGGACATATGATATATTTATCTGTAGTCTTTCTTTTGTAATTTAAATGTGAAATAAAGCTAGTATTTTTTTTTAAACAGTAGTATTGTTAACCAGCAGATTTGAGTGTTGTGGAAGAACATTGGTGAGAAGTCTTATCATAGCAGATATGAATAAAAATTGAAGAAAACTTGGAGTAGTGAAGTATTTAAATTTTTTCTGAGTTTAGTATGGATCAGGAAAGACTAGTTGTCAGAAATAGCAATGGAGTACAGTTTAGCAGTAGAAGTTTTAGATCATAAAAAAGTACAAACTCACGTATAAGCTTCTGCTAAATTTGGCAAAGCAAGTGGGAAGACAGTAATGGCTGGGGCAAGGTGCACTTGGACAGTGCCTAGTGTAAGTTACATTTTTAATTCTCTATAGAGGTTTTCACCTTCAAATTTTAATTTTATCCCTCCTCGTACAGAGAAGGAAAGGAGGTCTTTTAAGTCGTAAAGGTTGATTGTATATACATGGACCTACCTAAGGTACTGATGACTAAGCAAGTTTATTAACAGTCTATACAGACTATTACATATTTGTTAGTTGAAATGGATCTTGTCTAGAAACTGTGTAAATGGCATTGTTGATATCTTACATTACATTGGGGTTTGGTAGCTCTATCTTGTACAATATTCTGACATTTTTTTCCTTTTTTATGTAGCGGTACTTTCTAGTTGGAAGTAACCCTGCAGAAACCAAATACCGTGTTTTGAAAATAGATCGCACCGAACCAAAGGATTTGGTTATAATTGATGATAAGGTGAGTGCCTCTCTAATTAGTTGTATTGGGGTTTTTTTGGTTATTCCAAGTAATACTGGCTAGTTGTTGGTAGCACTGAAATAAGAAACAAAGGATGTAGGGCAGGCCTTTGGTTTATTGTGTATTAAGTAAATTCTGCTATTCTCTGCAGTGACATAACATCTAACTACCAAAACAGTAACTAAAGTGACTTTTTATTTTAAAGCATGTGTATACACAACAAGAGGTGAGAGAACTTCTTGGACGTTTAGACCTGGGAAACAGAACAAAGATTGGGCAGAAGGGCTCTTCTGGGTTATCTCGAGCTGTCTCTGCCTTTGGTATAGTAGGTAAGTGTTTTGATTGATTTTTATAAAATATTTTACTTCCTTAGGAGGTGAGGCTTACTGTGTCATGCTGTGTATCTTTTTCTCCCCTTGATTTTATTTACTTTTAAAACTGAAGAGGATCTAGAAATTTTTCATGCTTGGAGATAAGTGAGTTTCTGTGTATTTCATGAAAATATGTGGCCAGTACAGCAGTCAGAATTGTGCTGTAACCAACCTCTTTGTCACTACAAAATAGCCAACTCTAGAAACTTGGTAGAATATCTCACCAAACTCAGCTGATCTTAGGGTACAAATGATGCAAGTCAGGTGGAACCTGATTCCTGAATTCCAGAGCTGACAGAATGCTTTTTAAAAAGAAAATGGAAGTTGACATTCTTTATTAGGCTGTGTTTCTTTATCATATGCTCCTCAGAAGAATGATTTAATTTTCTTTTTAGTTAACTTTTTGCAGTGACATATTTAAAGATTTCTTTTTCATGTTTGAACAAGTAGAGCTGACTGGCATGTCAACTGAATTTTAAAATGCTGCTCAGCTGTCCATAATCCTCAAGCATTGCTTCAAGGATTTTATAGCTTCTAACTTCGTCTGAAAGTAACTACTTTCCTGCCTGTTGTCTGTTACTGAGGTTGATATATTGATGGGTGATGTCTTTAAAATAAAAGTTAATGTGTGCTATGAGAGGCCCCGAGAGTACCTTGTGGTTTATTAGTGTCAATATGTACCTGGACATCTAAATTTGAAGCTGCAGAGAAGGTGGAGAATGCAATTACTTTAAAAGATACTCCTGGCTTTTGCATAACAGTCAAAATACAGTAAAATTTTATTCTAATCTAAAGTGGCAAATTAAGCAGACTTTTTCTTGTCTATTATTTTTGCCTGTGAAGCATTTTGGAACTTATAAATGCATCCAGTTTTCAGAAATTCGTAAGGTGGGGCTGGTATTTCTTATTAATGTAAAAGTATTCATAATGTGGGTAAACCTAAAGACACTTCTAACAGTTTTGCTGCACTGGGGGGTTTTTGCCTCTAAATATGTGATAAAATATTCTGTTAGGAAGTAGTTGTGATCAACTAAAACTTTGCATCCCGATTGTATGACTGTATATATGTACTCTTCATAACAGGAGAGTTTCTGTTCTGTAGCNNNTCTCATATATACTTCCAAAGTATAAGGTTTAGACATCTTCCACTCTTGATTCTATCTAATCGTACCTGTATAAGAATGTAGTTTGAGAGAATGCAACTGGTTGTTTATTTCTGCCTTCCAGCTCAGGTCAGGAGAACAAAGCTATTTTTTACAAAATTGTAAAGGACAGCTTTGTTCTGTTCTATAGTTATTTTGCTAACCAAATGCAGTACATTCAGTGCACTCAGAATAGGGGTGCTGATAGGCTGAGTTCCTTTTACTGTGTAGTGTTTAACAGTAGAAATAACTTTTAAAAGGAGGTATTTTAAATTTTAAAATACCTTTTGAAAGGAGGTAACCAGGCCAAGGAGAAAGGCTGGGCTCCTTATCAGACTTCGGTGTAATGTTTGGTGAAATTCAAAGGATAGAGGCAGTTCACGTATGTGATTTTAGTACTTGCAGGATACAGGAAGAACTATGACTACTATTAAAAAACTGAAATTCAGTAGTCTGGCTGCTTCAAATGAAAGGTTTGTTTCTTACTGTCAGCAGGGCCTCCTGTCCTTGTGCAGGTAAGAACATTTTTTCCAAGAGGGGCTAATAAGGTAGAAGAAAATATTGCAGTTCATTCAGTCACATTGCAGTCTGAAGTAGTGACAGGAAGGAAAATGTGTGTTCTGCTCATCCTTCTTCTTTAATGTATAATGCAAAACTAAAATTGAATATAAATACAAGTAAAAATGTGACTTATGAGTGTCTGTATGTGCTGTCTTGTCATTCCCCATCATGGACTTCACCAGTCAAGTGTTGGTATGTGAGAGAGGAAATAGAAAAAAAGGATTACCCCTGTTGCTCTGAATGGTTGATTTTGGGATGCTGCTGCTTTAGTTGGGTATTTAGTTCCCTGCTGTTAAGAAAAGAGAGCACAAAAGTGTTGTAGTATCCACAACTCCTTTTGCTGTTCCATGTCCCTCCCCAGACAATATATAAACGTGAAAAGAGAATTGGAAATTGGGATTCCTCCTTGCCTTGGAAAATTTTGGTATCTGAAGTAATTTGAGTATGCCTCATACTGAACAATGAGAGTCCTATAAAAAGCAAATACAAGTACATTAGGTAGACAGAAACTTAGTCTGAATATTCCTCAGAGTCTTAACTCTGCTACCTAATATTAAAATACGCTCAGTGGAAGGGAAAATAAGTTAATACTGTGTACTTAATTGATTGACATGTACTGGGGGTGAATTTTAAGACTCTATCTTTGTATATGTGTGTCATTGTGTGTATGTATATATATGCACATTGTACATGTAACATTAAAAAGAAAAATTCTATGAAGTGTTGAAACAATTCTGATGCATTTTTTTCTAAATATGTTTAATCAAATCAACACAAACATGCAACTAAAAGCATTTTAATGTGGTTTTAACAGGTTTTGTCAGGTTTTTAGAAGGCTACTACATTGTGTTAATAACAAAAAGAAGAAAAATGGCAGATATTGGAGGTCATGCAATATATAAAATAGAAGATACAAATATGATCTACATTCCAAATGACTCTGTAAGAGTCACTCATCCTGATGAGGCCAGGTAAATAATGTTGATAATCAGTGCGTACTTCTTTAATATTTTCTAGGCCATGTTTAATTGCAACTAGAAATTTCGGTCATGCATTCCTTTGTATTAGTATGTCATTCAAGCCATTTTGTCTTGGTTGGATGGAAAGTAGGCTACAAGTTCTGTGGCCTCTAATCTGGAGAATAAGTACAACTGTTACAGTCTTCTAGAGCTTTTGGTCCACTGCTCCATGTCACCTATGTGTCTGCTTAGCAAATCTGCACCAGGAAGCATCAAATATAAGAATGGTTCTTACAAGGGCAAAGTAATGCTTATACTGGTTTGTGTTTTTTGGGGCACTGTTCTTCTTTTAGTAGCTCTAGCATGATGTTAATCTCACCTGAAAAGACCTTTTGTGCCCTTTAAAAAGTGCTGAATAGATTATTAAATGATTCTTTGCTGTCAGAATCTTGCGAATGTTGTAAAGGATGATGAATTGACTCACTGCTTCTTTCTTTTTGGGGACTTTTTTTCTGAAGGCAGAAATTTGGGCCTTTGGTCAGCAGGAAACCTTGTCTGAAAAGTACAACTATGTTGTAGGGGTGTTTTTTTTCAGGGTAAGGTAACTTTACTTCTATGAAATACTAGGCAACTGGTATCAATAAACTGCTTTTCGGTTTTTACCAAGTATGAATAGTCAAAAAGTGATGGTTTATGATATACTTATGTCAGGTAATAAATCAAGACAATGGTAAATATTGAAAAAGCTTTTGCTTGAAGGTAAGATTGATTGTAGATCTCAGTTTCCACTTAGTATGCAACAGACCATATTATCTAACCTATATATTTATGATGTCAGCCATTTTATCATTCCTAGATAGTGTTATGGTTTCTTTGGGGAGTTTGCTACGGCAGGTTGAGGTAGATACTTCTTTTCTTATTCATTTATTTGAGAGTAACTGAAAAAATTATTTCTTGTATTGTTGAGCGTTTGGCTGTTTAAGTGATGAAAACTTGTGTGAAATAGTGCAATGCCTGAAGAAACAGAGTATGTGCATGAGTAGACACTGGATTTAAAAAAAAAAAAAAAAAAGAAATTATTTGAATTACTTAATCCAGATCCCAACATACTAGTGAAATTACCTGTCAAAACAATTACCTTAAGATAGTAAAGGAACATAGGGCAAGAATTAATGTTTATATATAGTTTAATTTCTGAGACCCTCTGAATGACTTCTTGTGATCTGTCTTGTGATACTAATAATTTTCCCTGTAACTTTTTTTGCTAGGTATCTGAGGATCTTTCAAAATGTAGACCTTTCTAGCAACTTCTATTTTAGGTAAGTATTTATTACTATTCCTTAAAAAAAAAAAAAGTGTACTTACACTTGCTGTAAGATTATAGCTTTTGATTTTGATACCCAAGATCTCTAGGTTGATATTCTGGGGATATAAAACACATGACCATGCTGCTGCCATTTTCATCTATCTATTTTGAACCTGCTTTCTCCTTCAACTATATTGGTTGGGATTTTAGTTTCTGTTAGGTTAAAAATTATAGAACTATTAGTGGCATGGTAAAAAGTAGGTACTGAAACTACTGTTTTCACTGACTGTTCAGCCTTACCGGATTATGCAGAAGTTCTCTCCTTAGAAAAGTATTATATTTCAGGGGATTTGCTTGTCCTATAATTTTTTCTTTATTGATCTCATTTTTCATAAATAAAGCTTTGCCTTGATTCAGAAACAAAGATAGACAGATAGGTCCTCATTTCAGATACACCCTTTGTGAGGTATGTCTTTTCTGGGGTCTTCTAGGCATTAACAGTTCTCTCTCTTTCATAAATGCCATACATAAGACAAGTTTCTGTGTCCTAGCTACTACGACACGAGATTTTTAGAACAGCAAAAAAATGTGATAAATCTGGCAGTAGTAGTTAGAAGACTTGAAGACTTAAAAAAAAAGAAACAAATCCCTCTTGCAAAAATAAAAAAGTGTATCAATCTAGAAGAAAATTTCTCTTAGAAAATTAAGGCTTTTTGTCACAGCTGGATGCCTGTGAAGACAAAACCTAAAAAAATTTTATGTGTGTTTCATGCTTTTGCATGGAAAAGCTCTTTCACACTATAAAACCTGAATTCTTCTTCCATGATTTGTCTCTTAGCTGTAACATTATTCAAATTCCTCCCCTCCCGGCCCCTCCTCGCATGGAGGTGATGAAGTTGCACTGATTATGTGATTGTGCATAGAGGAGGATGGAGAAGGTTCTTAGAGGACTCTTATAAACACATTTATCATAGAATGAATGATAGAATGGTTTGGGTTGGAAGGAACCTTAAAGATCGTGGTCAGGGATGCCTTTCTTTAGATGAGGTTGCTCTAAGCTCCATCCAACTTGGTCATGAACACTTCCAGAGATGGGGCATCCACGACTTCCCTGGGCAACTTGTTCCAGTGCCACTACACTGACAGTACAGAATTTCTTCATAATCTAATCTAAATTTCTCAAGTTTTAGTTTAAAACTATTTCCTCTTGTTTTATCACTATCTGTCCAGGCAAAAAGTTGTTCTTTCTCTTTTTTTTTATAAACCCTCTTTAAGTACTGGAAGGCCACGATGAGGTCTTCCCAAAGACTTTTTTTTTTCAAGATGAAACTCTAAAATTAAGATAAACTCCATATTTAAAGTTTCTTGTACAGAAAAAAATTAGTAACTAAATGACAGGTACAAAAGTATGTTTTTGGCACAAATCAAACCCCTGTGGCATAAAATAAAAACTTTCATGCAGGCAGATAATTTACTGTTTGTTTCATTTTTCATTAAAAGGGTCTTTTCATAAAAGTATGTTATGCTGTGTTTTACCTACATATTTAGATTGATTTTCACTTTCAAAAGGAGAAACATAGAATGATACCAATATTCTTTCTTATTGTTTAGAATCGTTTTAATTTATCAGCTTCATTTAAATTGTTCCCAGCTGAAGGCATAACATATTTTTCTGCATGATTTTCATATAAATCCTGAAGAAAATTAGAAGTCAGTTATAAGAAAACATTTGGTCTAAGGGAAGAGTGGTGGAACAGTCTGAACATGTCTCTTACTAAGATACTATTTAAAGGTTCTCTTCTGTGAAAACACAGCATGTTACAGACTTTTTTTCCCCTAATAGATAAGCATGTCAGGTCGTTATTGTGGAAGTGTGGTGGATACTTTGTTATCATTAGTGATAAATCTAAATGTCCAATGTTTAAATAATTTTTTAGATCTTTACTTGTCCTCCTGCAAGTTCTAGATATTCATGAATCGCTGATGCTTTCTTAGACTAAAATGGAAGTAAAATAGTACTGTTTTAAGTACAGGAGGAGAGTAAGGGCTTTCAGAAAATTTGTCGGCATCTAAAATTATTAATAAATGTTAACTGTCTATCAGTTACAGCTATGATCTGTCTCACTCCCTTCAGTATAATCTCACTGTCCTGAGAATGCCACTTGAGACATTAAAAACTGAAACAACCCAGACCCGACAAGAGAGTTTTGATATATTTGAAGATGAAGGGCTTTCAACACAGGGGGGAAGTGGTAAGAAAATACACATAATTAAACTGGTGTTGTTGTTGTTTGTGAATACAGTTAAAATATGTTCTACTTAAGTTTACTTTTGAGAAACATTCAGGCCTTCTGGTCAGTGGTTTCCTAATAGTGGTGAGTTAAAGAAAGATTTTGTAAAATGCTAATTACAGACATTTTAATTTGAACAATGCAATTTCTAGAGCTGTGTAATCATTGTTTTAAATTACATTGCAACTCAGGGAGATGATTGAGCATGCTGACATTTTTCAGCAATTGATTACTCAACTGACTTGTAAGTCTCCCGATAGGACTGAGTTACAAAGAGAGTGAGAAGCAGTAACTGATTAAATACTAATAAATCTTTTTTGTTTCATGTTGGAGAATACTGACAACAGAGAAACTGTATGAAGTTAGTATCATCTCTATAGTAACCCCTATCAGGCAGTCTAAGAAAAACTACTGATTTCAGTTGAGAACTACAGACTTCAGTTCGGATCTCACATATACATAAAAGTGCAAAGATGAGCAGCCAGAGAAAAAAATTGTTTTCTCTCCCTTTTCCTTTGTGTGCACAAATACATACACAAATTTCCCCTGAAATTCTTAATAATGGATTTTATTCTGTTGAATGAACCCTCCCTCCCAGAAATTGATAATAGTAATATGGTCACATATATTGGTATCAGGAATTGGTTTTCAAATACTACCGTAAGTAGTAGAAAGGACCATAAGGAGTGGAAGAAGCAATAGTTCCTCCTCTGTAAAGACTCTTACCTGCCAAATCCTGCAGGAATTCTTACAAAGGCATCATCTTTTCTATGTCTTTGCTCTAACCTTGACCCCATCAGCTGTGTGTGCTAGTCACATATCTGTTCTTAGAATATGCGTAAGAAATAGCCACCTGTCCTTTAAGAGCAAATTATCCCCAAAGTAATGCTACTAGCAACAAGAAAGAGGACAAATCGCTGTCTAAGTGCTTGTGACCAGGTTCTGCTGAATGTATAAACGCCTTCCTCAAAATATTTTTGTTACATCCATTTTCCCTGGGCTTATGGTATATTGGGTGACCCGGTAGCAACTGTTTGTTCAACAGCTGCATTTTCACCTGCATTCTCTTAGGAGAACTCATCTCTTTTCTGCAGCAGAACATTTGACTACTATAACTGTCTGCTATAATTGACATGCTTATTGCTGCAATATAATTCATCTGGCCAGAAACTTAATTTGAAAAAAGTATGCCAAAAATATAGGTAATAGAGCTCCTGTCCTCTTTCTTCTAAGTTTCAGATTTCATTCAATTCCCTCTACCACCTTTCAGTGACAGTTGTCATGTTGGTCCTGATTTTTGAAACAGAAAGAGGCTCACGTTCTAGATCTATCAGAAATGGAATTTTAATTTGCAGGTCTACAGTAGCTATATTTCTTGCTGATAGGATAAATTAAGAAAACCACATTAAATTATGTGAAAAGGAATTGATGTGCTTTTTGTAAAGGGGATATGCATGATATTTCAGAACCTAGTGGGTAACTCCAGAAATGACCAAGAATTGAAAAGCTTATGGAGTTCTCTTATAAGAGCATTTAACTGGAATTCACAATTTTATTTTTCTTGTTATCAAATCCCTTGATGCTACTGTGCAGAGATTTCATTTCAGTACTGAAGTATCAGTAACTTCTCTATGAAGGCACTTAATCACTACAGTGACTGGCAACTACAGAAAAACTGCAAATCTTCATAAATGCTGGACTTCTGCATGTGCTTGAAATTACCTGGGTTTGGCAAACTTCAAGGATGCAAGTAAACAATACGTTGAGTTGCAGTCAAAGGAAAATCAAAACACAGATCGAATGACCTGGATTTTAAAACAGTCCAGGTAATCTTGTTTCTTAATTGCTAATGCATTTTCATTCTAACAACTTCCTAGGTGTGTTTGGGATTTGCAGTAAGCCTTACGAAAAGTATGTCTGGAATGGTAAGCTTCTGGAAGCAGTAAAAAATACTGTTCATCGTGACTGGCTGCTGTATATTATTCACGGATTCTGTGGGCAATCAAGTATCCTTTCACTGTTGTAATCAATGTTGGTTTATCACTTTTTAAAAAAAACTTTGAACATTGAATTATTTATTTCTCATACAAATATACTGTTCAGTTTTAGAATTACTGCTTGGCTTTTATTTCCATTACTTTTCTAGTATTATGCTAAATAAAAAATACGGTTATGCTCTTAGAACAAGGCCCTGACACAGTAGACCACATTTTCGGTGAGACTCTGTTTGTAAGTGTGGGTTTTGGTAGTGAAGAACTTGAGAGGATTTGAAGGGTCAGCTGTGTTTTTTCACAGATGTTTGAGGAAAGGGAGAAAAGCTAAGCAGAACTGAATTGCTGACATAGAAATTTTCTCTTACTAATCTTCTCTTGAACACTTTTTGGTAACTGAGATTTGCAGAAATACTTGTATTTACTCTGTTTCTGTTGAAGACAGTGATAGAACTTCAGCTCTGCTATGTGAAGAGCATTGCCATCTGAAAGTCTATTTTCTTGACTGTGTATTATTTTGAATGATTAGATGGGTCTGTGTACGTTGTAGCAGGAAAAAAAACCAAATGTGTATCACAGTCCAAAGAAAGGTAATTTCAACATCTTATGTGATAGGAATTTAGTGTATTACAAAGATATTCTATTTTATTTATCAACAGTATCATGCTAGTTTAAAAGACTGTCAATAAAATTTCTGAGGAAGGAGATACAATTATGAAGTTAAGGTTAGTGGTGTCTGCAAAATCTAATTTTGCTTTTGAAGGATTGTAAGGCTTTTGGTCATTGGCTTAGTCCCCAGGCAGGAAGCTGGATCTGCTTTTTATATGCTGCTATTTCATTTGTGGTCTTATTTAATCAAAGGACTAGCTGTGGATCTGATCACCAGCATTATGCCTGCAGCTGCTTAATGTGTGAGCAAATGTCTTCTTTCCTCTTCCTTGTGTGTTATGCTAAGGAAGCAGCGATCCTAGGCAGTCACCCTAGGCGTCTGATTCTATCTGTTTGTTTTTAAAAAGCCTGTAAAAAAGCCACCACTGCATCTGTAGCCTGTTTGCCTCTGGGTTCCAGTTGTTATTATTTAAGTTTGTGAATTTATCTATTTTTCTACACAAGTAATTAAGAGGGGAACTAATACACTTGAACTGAGAATAGGAGCTCCCAAGCTTTATTTCTGGTATTCATAAAAGCAGCATTTACAGTGCCAAATGTATCTTGTACCTATTTAACCTCCATTGTCACTTCATAAAACAGAAATGTTTCTCCTCATCTGTGTGTGTGATGAAAAGTGGTTGATGTATTGTAATGAAGATTCCCTTTTCAAAGTTCTTAAGACTGATTGTTGAAAAAGGCAGTGTTCTCTTTCAGCTGCAAAATACATTTGGAAGTGATACTGATCACTGTTGAGGTGATTTTAGTAAATCAGATATTTCAGTTTCATACACCTTTGTTAGGTTTTAGTTTTGCTTGCATAAAGTAAGTGAACAAAAAATTCCATATGACATGTAAACCTTAACTTCTCTTTCAAGAACTGTTAATATATGGTCGCCCTATATATGTCACTCTGATAGCCAGAAGATCAAGCAAATTTGCTGGAACACGCTTTCTGAAGCGAGGAGCAAACTGTGAGGTAAATCAAATATGAGTTTAGGGATTGTTTCCTCCTGCCCCCACAATATGAAAGCTTGATTTTGACTGATTGAAAAACTGACATGGGTTGTTAGGGTTTTGGCAATTTTAATACTTCTGAATTGGCTGTTGATTTGGTTTTTTTACACTTAGTGTTATTTCCCAAACAGGGGGGAAAAAATAAAAATCTGATAATACACATTTAGGGACAAATAAGATTTTAGCATTCAGTGTTGTTCTCATTGCTCTGACTAGGTGTCTTACAGTTTAATTATGCTGTTTGTAATGATCAATTCTGTGTAATGCAGGCAGCTCTGAAATATGTCATGTCTACATCATATGTGTATTTCTGTTTGGTTTAGGGTGATGTTGCTAATGAAGTGGAGACTGAACAAATACTTTATGATGCTTCAGTGATGTCATTTTCTGCGGGGAGTTATTCTTCCTATGTTCAGGTTCGAGGATCTGTCCCTCTGTACTGGTCTCAAGATATTTCAACTATGATGCCTAAGCCACCCATAACATGTGTGTACAAATTATTCTTTGTGATAGATTATGGTTAGTGCTGTGTCCTGAAGGAACATCTGAGAGAATAAGTGAAAACTAAATTTGCAAAAGTGAACTGATTTTCCATGCACTTGTGCTTTGGGAAGCCGTAACTTAAGGTAAAAAAAAAAAAGAAAAAAAGAAAAAAAAAATCTCCATCTTGGATTTCACATTCAGAAATGGAATACAAAATGTTTCTGTTTGAATATGTGAGCTTTTTTGGGCTTATTTTATGTACAAAGTTAGCTACATTTATCTTGGTATTGTGGATAAAATATTAAACGTATTGAAAATGGTAGAAAATGTCTGGACTAAGATCAATTATTCTGGCCCCATTATTCTTTATAAGCATCTCATGAAAGTTTAAGAAACTGCCTCCAATTTGGAAAAGGGATAATATTTTTTTTAACAGGTTTTGCATGAAAAGATGGGAAAGTATGTAATTGTATCATTACTACCAGATAATTAGTATGTCTTTCGTGAAGAGTACTTTTAAGGCAAGTTTATTGAAGTGACTGGCTTGTTTATTCTCATCCTGAGTATATGTATTTGTTGCAGTGGACCAAGCAGATCCTTTCGCACACGTTGCTGCTCTTCACTTTGATCAAATGCTTCAGAGATTTGGCTCTCCCATTATTATACTGAATCTTGTGAAGGTACCGTATTTTCAGTGTGCTCTATGTGGTTTTTAACTTTTAATATTACACTTCTTTCTGTAGAGTTTCTGTGTAATTCTGGTTGTGTTCAAAACTAATTCTAGCTTATAAATGGAATATTTTCTTCATAAATCTCATGCTACATGATACAGTGCATAATTGCTTCAACTACAACCTTAGAAAAAAAATTCCCACATTTACGGATCTCTTACAGTAACCTTTCACTGTGATTTTCAGGTTTTTGCTATTGCCCTTTGATGTAAGTCCAAATGAATTTACCACTAAAAAATAGAATGGTTCCATGCAAAGCGCCATTTGTAGGTTCCTTGACAGAGGTGGCTGAGTTATTTGAAATATTATAGTGAAGACTTATGTTGTGTTGCTTGCTTCCATGACTGCTAGAGTCATGGAAGAATGAGTGGGAGACAAGACTGAAGCATCTGCTGCTTGCTAACAGGCACTGCCATTGGCAGCAGGACTGGGCTAATCAGAGGAGCTTCACATTTGCAGCAGTAATTCAATTCACTGCTGTGTGAGAGGCTGAGGTACAAAGCCTGGATTCTGGGTGACACTGTAATTTTGGTTGTTACATCTTGTATTTGTGCTGAAGTTATTTTTGGTTTGAGGTGGTTTTTTCCTGTTCTGATCCAGCCAATTTCTGTGGGGGTCTGTGTTCCCACATTTGAATTTAATGTTTTGATTTGTTTTGCTTGATTAATATATTATTTCTTTTAGTCTTTAAAAAAAGTAATTTCATTTCTCATACTGTACAACTGTATTCAATTGAAAATAGCATAGGTTCTGTGTTTGCAGGATCTATTCTTAGTATAAAAATATAGGTAAAATTCAAAAGGAAAGCTTTTAAAACTCAAAGTTTGAATAAATGACTGTGTACGAGTGCTTTTAAGATTGTCCACAAGTCTGTGAGATCAACTTAGGATAGCATTTGTTGAAATGAAAATTTTTGTCTCTTGCAACCAAAGTTTTAAAAGCCATTGTGATTGTGTGAGTCTGAGCTCACATATCCTGGACTCATGAATTATTATTTGCTTTTATTCACAGGGCTTTTGATATAGTGGCTGACAATGCATCTTGTTCTTTCCTTCTCTGTAGATACTCAATATTAAGATGCTAAAATTCATGTTCCTTTATTACTTTATGTACTTTTAAAACATTAAAAAAAATAAAAGGCAAGGAGGGGTAAACCCACAAATCTGAACACCTTTTCTTTTTGATTTATCTGTTGCTTTTACACAAATACTAAGGGCTTCTCTCTCTATTACTTTTATTACTTGATTTCTTATATTTATTTTGCATCAGCATTTATGTCATCTTATATCTGTCTATCCCAGAAGCTTGTTAATTAATAAGGAATGTATTAGGCTTCCTTTGGGTTTGTTTGTTTAAGACTGCTGTTAACATAGAAAGTCAGTTTCTATAGTAGAGTTTCAGTATAGGTTTTAGTTTGGATGATTAAAGGCAGACCATATTAATAGATAGAGTGACTGGTTCAACACCAGGTTGGATAATGCCCTGAGCAACTGGTCTAGTGAGTTGGCCATTGGCCATCCCTGCCAATGTCAGGGAGTTGGAACTTTATGATATTTTAGGTCCCTTCCAATCCAAACCATTCTATGGTTCTGATGGGGTCTGTTGTTCCCCATTTCCTGTCAGTAGTGGAGAAGAATTTGCCTTGGTCGTCATACCCCAGAACTGAATGGGATGCTTCCCTTTCTGCTTATCTTTTTCCTTCTCTTTTGTCTTTGTCCATTTCATCTATACCACCACTTTTGCTTTTGTGCTCTTCTTTGCTCTTACAGTGTTCCATTTTCCAGCCAATGATTATGCACAGTCAAAACAGGTGACTTTTACTTCTAATACAGATTACTTGATAAAAACTAGAATGTTCAGATTTTTCTGTCTCTTCTGTTGTTAACTGTACTAGTTATGAAGAACTGCCCCCCCATTGTTACAGCTTCCACTTTTAATTTCCATTATATATACATACATGTGTATGTGTATGGCTTGCATACATTTGTTAATGAAAATTGTGGTGTTAATTTCTTTTTGCTAAAGGAACGTGAAAAAAGAAAGCATGAAAGGATTCTTAGTGAAGAACTTGTTGCTGCTGTGACATACCTCAACCAATTTTTACCCCCAGAGCATGCAATTATATATATACCGTGGGATATGGCCAAATACACAAAAAGGTAGAAATATCCGTTTTTTTGTACTAGTGTTTGTAACCACAATACAAGTAACTGTATGCTGCTTGAGTGTGTTGCTTTTCAGTTTGGTGTAGCTTAGGAATGTTGAGAGAATTTTATTAAGATCTCTGGGCAGAATAAAACCACAGCTTTTTGAAGGATTTTTAAGGTTTTCTGTGGTTTCTTAGAAAAGTGGAACAGTGCCTGAAAACTCTGAAATTCTCTGCACAAGCAAATTTCAGAGAAAAGTCATAATAAAAAAAAAAAAATCAACATTCACTTTTCATTCTGAAAACACTGTTGTGTGAGGTGTTCCATTACAGTCACTGAATTTATTGGCTTGCAAAATTTTGGAAAACAATGATATCAGTCAGCATTTTCTATTCCCTCTTACAAAAGGAAATGAAGGCATTAATTTCAATATTACAAAACATTTAGGTTATTAGAAGCATGTCTCTTAGACAGGCAAATATATTCTGTGATTTTTTTATTCTATAATTTTTGACAATACTAAGATCATGTGAAAAGGTTTTAATGTTTTCTGAGAAATAGAAATATTTGCAACAGAGGAAAATTTTAAACCTACAGGTATTGTGTGCTATTCTTAAGTTGCACTCAACTCAGTTGGAAAGCTCTCTAATATACATATGTCTACTGTATCTTATATTGCCAGAAATTCATGAAGAATGATAAGAATTGTTAGACCATCTCAGGTATCTGTTACTATGTCAGTCTGAGCAAAACAATGGAAAAAGTGGTTCAAAGGGCAGGAATAATGTGAATTAAAATTTGGGGGGGAAAGAAAAAGCTGTGGAAAATCTTAATTTGCTATTTGCAATTACAAGTTGGTTGACATGGTTGGTCATATAGGTATGAAACTGCTACTTTAAAGTTTGCCATGGTTTCATGCTATTTTTTATTCTAAATGCCTTTTTTATTCTAAAATGGCATTGTGTACAGTTAAGTGTGTATGCAATTATTTGTGTTACGATTAAATAGCAAATCTCAAAATAAGGCTAGATGTCCTTTCAGAAGATATGCTAGATGCAAATTCTTGAGTTTTCTTATCAAATGGTGCTGATGAAGCCTAGAGTTCTGTCCTGTATGGGAAATTATATTAGGTAATCAAAGGATTTCCCTTACAGCTTTAAGCTTGAGGTATACTTATATACGTATCTACTGTAATACAGATATAAAGAATACCTGAGGGCTTTGAACAAGGTTATTTTCAAACAAGATTATGTGCAAAATTGACAGTTTCAGGAATACTGAGGATGTGTTTGTTTTAAGACATAGTTTTGAAGTAAGTTTGATGGTGGAAATGTTCCAAAATATTTCTTCCATCTCAGTATTAGCGATTTAAAAAAAAATAAATAATTGGGTTTTTTACTTGATATGTAAACACAATAATAAAAACTTTGAAGATGAAATTATGAGTACCCAGACATTAAAGTCCCCTGTTATTGAACAAATGGTCACCTGGATCTGAGCAGGAGGTACAGAACATCAGGAAGGCCACACATGGAAGCTAATGTTACTGAACAAAACAGCACCTTGCAAACAGAACAAGGAAGTGAGATTAGCATAGTCTTATATTATTTTCTGCGTCATTCAAGTTTTGTGAATCACCGGAAGTTTGGTACAGAAGAATCAGTGTGATGCAAAAGTCAAGGACTTTTAGATTTTTTAAGTCTTCCACTTCTTGTTTATGTAAAATGTTTTGTCAAAAAAGAAACAAAATTGCTCAGATATCGTCAGTTTCTGTTTCTCAAGCCTGTAAAATCTAAGAAAATTACAG
>VXAU01005682.1:273302-297857 GCA_013399695.1 Formicarius rufipectus
TTCCTCTCCTCAGCAAACTTTGCAATGTCCTTGACAGACTGAATGTGATTGCAGAAAGTGTGGTAAAGAAGACTGGGTTTTTTGTAAATCGACCTGATTCCTACTGCAGTATCTTGCGTCCAGATGAAAAGTACCTATAATTTATTTGATGTATTATGAATAGCATCTATTTTGTGGAAAGGTGTTTGTAATTTCTGTCTATTAGATTATTTCTTATTTTGAGACTTATTCATTTGGAAATCAATAAGTGACTTCTTTTGTTGCCTATTAATAATTGTCGTCTGACCGTTACTGATGTTTACCAGTGGATTTTATGGTATTAGTAAATACAAAATTTAGAACTTTTTTAAAAAATAGAAACTGTATTGACTTAGATTGCTGCAGATGAAGTTGCTCAAAACCCTGAAAATACAGAAGTAAAATAACTTCTACATTAGAAGTTCAGTAAGTTTTTGATTCATGTTTGCATGTTGCAGATCTAATTCGTCATTACCCAAATGGGTGTTCAGATTTTACATGATAAGCATCCTTCCTATTTTAACTTATCTTAATTTTGTGCACTCAAGACCCAGTCTAGCAACACTTATGTTGCTCATACTCTTTTATGGGGAGCAAAGGAAATATTTTGTATGGCCTTGAAGTATTTCTACTGTAAGACTAGATTTTTTAATTTATTTTCCAATGTTGTTTAAATACAACATCTTACTGCTACATAAAGCTCTCACCACTTTCTGTTATTCAGGGATATTAATTTTACTTTATATCATTTTTCACTGAGTAGATCAATACATGATATCTGGTATTTTTTAAATTACTTGAAAGTCATTCAGTTTTGTTTCTCTTTCAGATGGAATGAACTGGGAGGTTGTGTTGTTTCCACTGGTCGCTTGCAGGTACTAAAATACACTTTTTTAGTTCATAGTTATAATGATGTAGATTAGCACTCCCAAAGAACCAGTGAACCATTTCACTTAAGTACCTGATTGGTGACTCACAGATTGGTCTTAAATTATTATTTATAGTACATGGTATTACTGCTGTCCATCCTAGAAGTCTAATTGGGAATTAGGGCCTACAGTTCTTGCATGGTACCCCAAAACCTTATGGTGTTGAAGTTGTATTTTTGCTGGCAGTAGTCTGAGAAATGCTTGTATTTTAAACAAGTTTCCATTGCTATTTAGTCTGTAATATTACCAGTGCAGTGAAGATTAGAACAGCAGCATTTTAGCAAACAGCATCGTATAATGTTAGACAGAAGAAGTGAGAAATAAGCATATTTAACCATGGTAACATATTCATACACATGAATATGGATTACTAAAAGCATTTTCACCAGTGCTGAA
Source organism: Formicarius rufipectus (assembly GCA_013399695.1). Classification (NCBI taxonomy): domain Eukaryota; kingdom Metazoa; phylum Chordata; class Aves; order Passeriformes; family Formicariidae; genus Formicarius; species Formicarius rufipectus. The sequence goes on from VXAU01005682.1 coordinate 274,646, forward strand.
TATTCTGTACATTGTTACTGTTTCTATGACTAAAAGAAAATAAAACTAGAAACATGTCTTTGTTTAAGGTCAGAAAAGTACTGACTAAACTGTAACACATACAGTCCCAAATTTATACCTAAATGTTAAAACTGTATACTCTGGTGCATTTTTAAGAAGCAATAGTTGTTTTTGACTTGCCATTCATAATTTTATAGTTAATGTAAGTTCAACAGCATGTGACTGTTCCTTTACCAGCTGATCACTCTCGTATATTTGTTAAGGGCAGATAAACAGCAGAGCAGAGGGAATTTGATCTGTTTGAAAAAAGAAATCAACCCTAGTTAGATTTTTTTTTAATGTTGGTCTTACAGGTTTATCTGTGTTAGGAAAATGATTATTTTATCTTTACTAATTTGAAGTAGTCACTAGTGGCATAAATATATGCACATGGATCACAGTTCATCTCTGAATAGACATCTTGTTACTCACACCCAAGAAGTGCTTCTTCAACACTGTTTCTGAGTTGAGGGACACGTTCAGTTTGTGTTGATAAAAGCAAGATTATTTTGAAAGTAGGTGCTGCAGCAGTCTGATGTAGCTTGCTAGATTAATTGCTTTTTTTACAAGTGTCTTCAAATTTTTGTGAAAATTTTATCTGAGATTTGCTAAGACTTTGATAGTAGTAAAAAAGTAATAATCATGAGTGTAGTGACTTGTTAATTAAGATAAATATTTTGTTTGGATTGCTTTACCAGACTGGAGTTCTGCGAACCAATTGTGTGGACTGTTTAGATCGCACTAACACAGCCCAATTTATGGTGGGGAAATGTGCTTTGGCATACCAACTCTATTCACTGGGATTGATTGATAAACCAAATCTACAATTTGATACAGATGCTGTAAGGTAAGATATGTTAATAAATTGTGTCATGATTTTAATTCTTAATTTTTAGTCAAGAGATTTAAGATAATTTTATCTATATAGAAGGAAAGTGCAGTTATTTCTACTGGAATGGATTAAAAATGTTTTAAAATATTTTAAAAATTGTCCACACTTGAAATCTCGAGAAAATCCAATCATGCTGAAAGTTCACCCTTCTGGAAAAGTGTGTTAATCAGTCTTCTTACAAGATAATGGCTTTACTTTATTCTTTTTGCATGTCTAAACTCAAAGATGTTTTCCTTTGAAATACATGAAACAAAACCCCAATCCCAGTCTTTTATACTTGCTTCAATTGCTTGAGGCAGAATGCTGAGTAAAAGTGAAAATAAATACGTGCTTTTATGGAGAATGCCAAACTGGTATTTGTACAGAGGTGCATCTTACCTTGCTATCTTCCACTTTTTCTTTGGAAAAATTTTGTGCGTTTTGATTTATTGAAGAAAAGTTTTCCAGCAAAATTGTACTTTCAGATCAACTATCAGTAGTATTAATTCAAGCATCTTCAAACCATTTAAGAAAACCTTGCATTTATGCTGAAATGGGGTCAGAGTGAACTGAGCTACATGTATTAATTTCTGAAGCATATGTACAAGTTCAGAGTCCTTAAGGTGCTGTGCTTTTAGTCCTTAAAGCTGTTGTCATGACTGTGAAACTTAGGGCTTCATTGTTGCTTTTGACTAGAACATGGATACATAATTCATATTCAAAAAAGACAAGTAGTTGAGCTTTTCATCACCTTTACTTGAGACATACCTTCACCGCCTTTTCTTTTTTTCCATTAGTTTTTCCGTTAGTTTCCAGCATTTGCCCAGTGCCAGGAGCTGATGTGTGCCACAGACACAATCTCACCTGCAGCAGAGCATGTTGTTTTACTGTGCAAGTGCTGCCTCCTGGTCTCTACCTGATGGTCTGGGAGAGCACCCGCTGGCTGTGCTAGCAATGCCTCTCACCCAACCATGTCCCAGCTGCTTGGAGCTGCATGTTTACTTCTGGGAATAAACGGTGTCTGCTGCCAATACCAGTTGCAGTGCAGCCTCCTGGGGCCTTATCATTCAGGACTCTTGGGTTCTAAGTGGGGATTAGGAGGAGGACAGGTCTCTTACATCCACTCTCTGTGGTATGCTCTACAGCTGCAACTTACTTGGGCACCTCAGGCTGCTTTTCACCATCTTTCCTTAGGCATTACTACCTTCCCCTCTCTCACCCGTGTTTTGGGAGCTGAGATTTCTTCTGTTGCTTCCTGCAGTCTTATGTTTTCTGTTTCCTCTCCTTCCTCTCTATGCCTCAACCACCCAAATTTCAATTTCTTACCACCATCTCTTAAGATTATAGTAGTTGCTTTTTCTGATTTTCCTGTTACCTTATTTCTCATTATCTCTCTGATATAGTTATTAGTCTGACATAAAAGATTACCTTCATCTGGCCACATCTGACTCATTTTTGCTTATCCATTGCACTACACGTGTTCTTGTCTGAAACAGATTTTTTTCATCTCTTAAGAATTTTTTCTGAATTACTGTATTCAGAATAATTAAACAAACCTGCTCCATAGTGCAGCAAATTCTGAGTACAAGCTTGTGTTATACTATTTCTCTGTTGTGCAGTCTTTCACTTTTTAACTGCCTGCATTCTTGTTTCTTGCCTTGTCTCATATTGAGCATCTGCTTCCTGAAGAATACTCCTGAAGAAGTATGTTACTTCTTCATTTACACTCTTCTAACTGGCCAAAGAGGGTAATCTTTAACAGTCTGTCTTCCTTAATGTAGCTGACATGTCTGAAAAAATAAATTTTTTTATCACATTCTTCAACTGTCCTCCTTATAATTCTCATTTTTCTCAAATGGTCTCAGTGACTGGCTACAGTCTGGAGTTTCTATTGAACTAGATATCTGAAGTCAGCAGTTTATTTTGGCTGACCATCCTGATGGATAAAGAAACCTTGTGTCTAGCAAGACTAATTTTCTTAATGATTTTGTTGCACAGGACCATTTCTGCAAGCTCTGTTTTTAGTGATGCCTTCAGTGTAGTTTTCTGGGAACTTTCATAGATAAGACAACAAGATGTACCTTAGCAACTTATGATGTATAGTTAACTTTTCTCACTGCAGAAGACTAGTTTTTGTGTGACTGCAGGCTTAATGCATTGAGGCTGTGGAAGGGTAATTTAATTCTGCAAGTCCTTTCCAAATCAAGTGGATCAATGTCCTTAATGAATTTAAAGTTGTCTTCTGTCTATGAACCTTTGCAGCAAGGTCATTGGAGCTCTTCATTAATCTCCTGTCCTGACTGGGAAATTTTTGAGAGGTATCCTTTTACCTGCCACTTCTTGCCTTCAACCAGCTTTTTTAGCTTTTGTGTGACCAGCATTACTGGTCAGCCAAGAACGAACCAACCCACCAGACCCAAAGAAACAAACAAGATTCTTGTACGTAGTGTCATAAACTCTGAATAATTTGTGTGGAGGCAAGTGGATTTTGGGTTATTTCTCTGGGGTTTTTTTGTGCCTGTTGTTTTGGGGTTTTTATGTTTGTGTATCTTTTTTTGGTTTGGTTTTGGGTTTTTGGTTTTGGTTTTTTTTTTAGAGTTAGTTAGCAGATGTTTCCTTCTAATTGATTTTGTGGTAGTTGACCTTGGGCAGAAGATTGCTGGGACAGCTATTTGGTTTTTACAGAAATTGATTTGCTGCTTAGATAAGTGTTCTTAGTCCAGTACCTTTTGAGGAGAACTTTAGTCAGATGGTTGCTAGGTTACTTATGCAATACTGTCCCTTTGTTGGAAACTTTTTCAAGGTAATGCTATCTTAATTTATTTTTGTTGTTGTTTATCTTCCTTTTCACTTCTTAAGGACTTTTTGCTTCTACGGGTATTACATGCAGATGCCTGAGTTACTGTATCCTCCTATACTGATGTGAAATACATTTCCCCAGGTGTGGTGGCTTGGTTTCATTTTCTTTTTTCCTTTTGTTTGTTTGGGGTTTTTTTTGATTTTTGTTTTTTTGTTTGTTGTTCCATTTTGGTTTTTTGTCTCTTAATTAAGCTTCCAGCCTCTTCTAGCAAAATGTCATCCTTGTCATTGTCTGGCTCAAGCAAGGTCATAGTCTCCATTTCTGAGAAGGACTTCTCAATCTGTTGTTTTTAGACTGGGTGTCATCTCTTTAGGACAATCTTGTTTTCTGAGACTGTTGTCTTCTATTTGTCATCAGTGGGAAGCTTCTTTAATTTTTGCTATCAGTTTGGATACTGTCCACTTCCTGATGAGAGAGGACTGTGTTACTTTTTAGCCAGCTCTCCTTGTTCAAGTGTATTCTTAGTCAACTCTCTGCCTTCTTAACATTAGGATTTTCCAGCTCCAGCAAAGGTTACCTGACTGTCATACACTTTTCTTACAAGTCGTGTTTATTTGGTTTCTACCTCCAAGCTGTCATTAATGTATCCAGGGACATTTTTGGAAGGTTAGGCCAACTTCATTCCCGGAGGACTCAACAGAAAATGCATCCTTGAGATATTGCCGTGTTCTGTCCCATTTAGTGTATTTAAAATATTTTGGTTTGGGAAGGTATATTGTTTGTTTTCTCCCCCTGGACTAGTGGGACATGATAATCTTCTCCCTGAATCTGCAGAACTGCACACTCCGTAGTGTGAATGCATTCTGTTGTATAAAAATTAATGAAAATCTCAACGTCTAAACCTTCTGAGTAATTACTGTGTATGAATAAAATTTCCATGTCTTTATCTGAATAAAGGAAAAGAATTTGTATTACATTTGCAGAAAGACTTTATTATTACAAAATTTTATTCTACTTTTCTCTTAAAACAAATTCTATTCAGAAGATTGATAGATGACAGATTTTGCTTTTCCTTCAGATTATTTGAAGAATTGTATGAAGATCACGGGGACACGCTTTCTCTACAATATGGAGGTTCTCAGCTTGTCCACAGGGTAAAAACATATAGAAAGATAGCTCCATGGACTCAGCATTCCAAAGATATTATGCAAACACTCTCAAGATATTACAGTAATGCTTTCTCAGGTAATTTTAATTTTCAGTGCTTTTATTTAAGCCAGTATTTGCAAAGCATCTTACTCACAATGTTTCAGTAATCTATACTATGATTTTTGTGACAGAGATCCTCTAAATTGTAATTTCCAAATAATTCAGTAATGCCTGAGGGATATCAAATAGGTATTCTGATTTGATGAAGTATTTTTTTATTCTGTGTTGTTGCATGAAGCCTTTTTTGTTAAAAGTTAGTGAACTGATACAGGGATTATTTAAAAAACGTACACCTGTAGCACTGAATCTGTCAGTGGCATTTGTAGATCAATAGAGAAGCAGGTAACTGTTAAAGAGCTCTTAAAATGTTAAAAGAACACAAATGTAAGGAAACTGATGAATCTAAATACAAGTAGATGGTTCCATGTGCAGTATTTCTTGTGCTATTTCTAGGGGCTTAAAACAGAAAAACTGTAACACATGTAATTATTTTGTATGAATAGGACAATTTGTGGTAGAAAAGACAAAATGTAATTCAAAACTCAAGCTCTACCAAGTAAATAAACTGTTTTTTTCAGTTAAATAAGTTGTAAAATATTAACTTGCTCCTTTTCTATCTTGTGTCGCTCTTCTGAGAAACATTGCTAAGAAACATTGCTTTTTGAAATGCTGAGCCCTTCCTTATGCAAAATAATATTAATAATAAAAATAGGTTGGTGTTTTTAGAAGACATGAAAAAGATCTAAAAGAATGATCAAAGAACAGTCTGAGACATGTCAGAAGGGCAAATATTGAGTGCTACTGTGCTACTGTATTATAAATATTGTGTCAGTCCCCTATTACTCTTTTTTACAAAAGCTGCATAGCTAGGAATGGAAGTACCTTTTTTTTTTCTCTTCCTAATAGACTGCAATTATCAGACTATATGAACTTTAAAACAGGGTAGAAATACTTCAGTAATCTCTGATTTCTTTGGCTGAAATTATTGCTTCTGTGTATGCAACATAATGTGAGAGCACACCATTTCAAGTACTTTTCTGAATGTAAATCATGGAATTCATGTGTCATATTTACACAAATTAGATGAGAAGTGAAAAACTTGTTTATTTCAGTGTTATGGCCTCTTATTTGTTTGCATTGGCAGTAAGGTATGACTTCATCAATTCCTATGAGCAAAAGGTAGCGCACTTGCAGTGTCACCTGTACTGATACAAAGAAGCTGGAACAGATCTCTGAAGCTGCTCACTTTTACCCCAGCCACTGAAATGGTTAGATGGAAGCTTGAGCAGTGTTCTAGATTCCATGTTTAGGATTGTGGTCTGCTGGCAAGGATAAGTCATGATGTGTATGTCTTCTAGTACTGAAAAAATTTGTTCTAAAAAAGATATCACCAAAAAATGGAATGTAGGATGAAAAAAATACCTCTTGTCACCTGTGTGAACTTGTAGCAGAGTACACAAACAGACATTAGTCTTTACTGAAGTCAATACAAAAAATGAAACTTTCACAAACATGTTGCACACTTTCCCCAATTTACTTCTGATTTTTATATTTCTTGCACTTTGAGGCAAAAATTTTTGTGTTTTTTTATGCATTCCTTGTATTTGAAGATGGCATTGCTGAAATGTAGCATTCAGTTTTGTATTTACTGCATTTTTAGTATGGAATTTTTAAATATTTATTTTAATGGAATTTAGAGATTCACTGTCCAACACTGTCTGTTCAGATGGTAATGTGACACACTGAGAGAGATCCATTTTCTTCTGGAAGTTTTCTCAGAATGCAGAGAAAAATGAAACATTTTTCCAAGAACATTCTAACTTGCTATGCTCAGTTTGTTATTGTTACTCTCCATCATCCATTCTTTAAAATGCAAATTAAAATCTGAGGGCCAGCTAGTTCATGAGCCAGCATTTCCTTCTGTTTCTGATGAGAGAAACCTTTTTAATGTTTATGTATTTTAAATACCTGTAGTAAGCCAACTTGGAAAATTTTAGGGATTTGCTTGAAGTCACACACCATATCAGGTTCAGAGCAGTGAATGAGTGGCCTGCTAACATTGCCTCCTGTATAAATTGCTGAGCCACACGTGTACTGTTTGTCTATCATTAAAAATACATGAATCTAAAAATAATTTACACTTTTAAGAAAATATTTTCATTTGTTTACCTCAAAGTCCATAGGATAATTACTACTAATTAAGTTGTACAGATGAGAAAAAGTATGACATATATTGATTAACTGACTTGCCTGGAGATGCTACTCCTGTAGATAAGCCTTGGACTTGTAGAAAGAGTAATTTGTAATGCAATTTCACCTTATTTCATGATATGTGGCTTAGCTTTTCTGTAGATTTTCTGTGCCTATAAATTTGTAATGTGTTGCCACACATCGTAGAAAAGTGCAGCATTTAAAAAACCCGTTCTCCAGGATCAAGTTAGTGACTGAAGCTTAGGAGAAAACCAAAGTTTCCTCCTGAAAATATGGGACAGTTAATTTTATTGTAATCTGAAAAAAATCTTACCTGTTTAGGCAAAAAATCAGTTATTGTATATTTTTATTCTAGCATTTGAAAAAAGGTAGAGAGTTTGGTAAGTCTACTGTTTGAAGAACCCTGATTTAAGCAAATGAGTTGTATCATAAAGAAAATTGTTATCCAGCTAAGAATTAGGTGTTCATTCAACACCTTCTATGGCAGGCATTCTGATTAATTGAATTCTAACATTTTTCTTTAATTTGTAATTGTCAGAGAAATTAGGAAAAAGTATTCCAAATAGTAGTCTTCCAGCTTTATGCCTCTTAGAAAGTAATGTGATGTTGCAGACTTCAGTACTAGAGTTGCAACATGCATAATGGATCTGAATAATCTATTTATCCACAAAGAGGACTCAACATAGGAAACTGCCTTGTAGCAGTTGTATGAAAGTAAACTTAATTACTGTAACCTTTTAGTCATTGGACGTTATAGTCCCATTTGCACTGAATCTCTCATGATTTAGTAATTTGCCATGTGGTGCAGTTGCAAACTCAGATTGAGAGCAGTAGTTTATTTTAAGCTAATTCAATTAACCGGCCCTTTCAGTTCATATTTTCGCAAATGGTCTTAAAAATGTGCTGGTATACACGTACATTAGAATATCATTTGAAAAATCAGTGCAGTCTTTCTGTTTGCTTACATATAATTATAACATTCAGTGCTTGCTATGAAGGGAGAAAATCTGATTGCCCTTTTGTGTTCTACAGTGCACTGACATATTCTTGGTTTCTTTTTTTTTTTCCTCTCTAGATAAGAAAATTGATTTGAAAAGCTCAATATTCTCTTTTCTCTGGCTAGTATTTCAAAGAAAGACTAAAGTTTTCACTATTTTTATTCAAAGTTAAGTCATTAAATTGCCCAACCATTAATGTAAGGCAAAGGGAGGATAGTCACCTTTCAAGTTAAGCATCTCCAGTTTGTGCCAGCTTGAAAACTTAAGCACAAAGAATCTTTAATATTACAAGGTTTTACCTACTTTTCAGTTATAAGTTGAGAAGTAAGACAGTAGAAAGGCATTGTCTCATAAATGTCCTGTAATTCTGTTAAATTTAAAACACAACTCCATAATTGAAACAATGAATGCAGAAGAGAGTTTGAGTCCTTTGCCAATGTAACATTTAACAGAAGTCATTTTCTGCTATGAAAGAAAGGTAAGAGTGCTTTAATGAATTGCTGATATACACAGTTTCGAACAACGAATTGATTAATTCAGTTGGTGTGAATTTAAATTCAGCCTGGTTTTCACAGAACAAATTTCATTTAGTTTTATTTCATTTTAGCATCTGTCATATAAGTAGCTGTAACACTCCAGCCTCAGAGCTGTGGGCTTATTAAGAGTATTACTTTAATTTTTTTTTAATATATATTTATATATATGAAGGGTTCTTTAACATCTTATGAAAACATCCAGAAAATAAGCCACGAGCTTGTTTCTAAAGTGTTTTTTTATTAATTTAGGGAAGAAAATAAGGGAATTTGGCAGTGGTTTGAAAAGGCAATACAAAGTGTTCCACCACAACACCAGACCAGGTTGAGGGGTCATGCTCTCACTGTCCCTGCCAATCTGAGCTGGGTCGGGGGCTCCAGGAGTCGTGTGGTGTTACAGTTTTCCCAGGATGTTTGTGACTGGCAACTGCTCTGGCCCTTTCCCACGTGGGCTCCAGGGATGCCCATAAGTGATACAGGGCCACCCCATCTCCATGAGGTTCAACCCATCCCTGTCATGCACACACACATACGCACCCGTCCCCACAAGGTGGTTCTGACTTGATAACCACTGGTCTGGTGTCTAGCACTAGTGACATAGTTTGTTAGCTGAATTCACTTGTTTTGCTCTAATTGTTTTACAATTACTTAGTTAATAATTTCAGTATACCTTCTGTTCCTGGCAGATGAAACAGAGGAATGAACAAAGGAGTCTTTCAGAAATCACCATCAGTGCTGTGACCTATTTGCTCATGCTAATTATTTTTGTCTTTAGGCCTCCTCCAGTTAGAGAACTTTCTTAGGGGTTTGTTAAGCACTTTCTTTAAATTGCTCACTGAATATCAGGAAGAAAGCATACATATTACTGCTTGTGACTTTTCCTTTCTTTTTAATTCTTAGTATCCTCAACAAGGTTGTTTTGTTTGTGGGGGAAGGTTTTCAGATCTTTTTACCAAGTTTTCTTTCTGTGCAGCTTTCTTGCTTTGTTCTTGGCCTTCCTCATTTTCTCCTTATGTCTTGGTTAAATTGGGACACTGTTTTGCAGAAACAGTATGGCCTGCAAACTATAAGGACCTACATATGCTTTTGAATATTACTGGGTAGAAAAGTTAATGAGTTGATCCTCTTAAGAAAAATGGGAAGGTGAGGAGCAAGAAAGAAAAGTATCTTCTTGGAATAGAGTCTGAAGAGACAGTGAATGTATCTGGAGGGAATGTGACTGGGTAGAAAAGGAAGAAAAGGCCTAATTCCAGATGAAGGGTCCCCTTAAGAGTGAAGGAAGCTAAGCAACATCAGGAGTTTCCCTTTTCTTTCCGTTTTCCCAGTGCCTTGCCTCTTCCACCATGTGACTATTTATAATCCTGGTCATCAAATTCCTACATAGCACTTCATTTGTCAGCTGCTTTTGTGTTTGTGAAAAGTACTTTATGATGTACAGAGGGAAGAGGTGTTTGAATTCTGAGAAGGAGGTATTGACTGAAATCTGGTTGGTAGCCTGGAACCAACTTTGTTCTGTCATACCACTGTTTGGTGGACTCCCTATTTCTTTACCTGCTTTCTGGTATACTGAGACTTTGTCTTTTTGACTGAGTGTGTTGCTGAAAGGAAACTCAATTCTCATAATACTCTTTTTTAAATGTGGAGCATAGCGAAGGAGTAACACTATCTATTGAACTAATCTGAACTATTCCTTGTCTGATGATTACTGAAGTGCAAATAAGGGTGGAGAGAAGAGCTTTTTATGAGCACAAACAGAACTCAGTTCTCCATACATTGCCCTGAAGATCCTTTGAGTGCAAGCCTTCCTCTGCCCCTATGACTCTGCTTGCAAAGCTGTCTTTATACAGTTCACCATCCCCAAGCCCTCTTTTGATTCTAGTATTTCTTCATATCTATTGTAACTCATGCTGTCTACAGCTAGGCAGCAAGGGGGGTTTTAAAGATATAAGTGGACAGCTTTTCTTACCATGCTTCATCTACAGTGGCACATGCTACTGGATTTTAGTACTTGCCTTATTTAATTTGATGGAGCTTAAAATGTGACAAGAGGAGTGGATGATTTAAACCAAAAGGAAAAAATGCCAAATTATTAAAAGGTGTCTGTGAGGTATAGTTGTTTTACTGACTTGTGGCTGTCTTAGGACATGCACACTGTCACTGAGGAGCAAACAGAATCAATGTCTGAATGGGCTTTAGCTCTGCAGTGTTCCTTGCCTTAAGTGTACCTCTTGTCCAACAGATGCAGACAGACAAGATTCTATCAATCTCTTCCTGGGAGTATTCAAACCTTCAGATGGAAAACCACATCTCTGGGAACTTCCCACTGATTTTTATTTGCATCACAAGAACACCCTCAGTCTGTCACAGACCAGGCAAAGGTATTTTGCTGTTTTGGTTGGTATTGCTCCAATAAATTTTTAGAAATATCTGTTGTTAATCAGCCTGTCAAAAACTTACTTACTGTTTTTTAAGTTTATACAAAAGCTTAAAAAAACACCTTCAAGAGATTACCCAAAAATGTCGAATGCTAGCGTTTTTGAAGGAGTTACTTCAGTCTGTTATTTTCCTGTTGCATTGAAAAAAGAAGTTTAATTTCATATGAAATTCTATCCTGCAGTGCTAAATGCTTCACTAATTTGCTGAAGTACAGTACTACACTTTCATTAAACAATATACAGGTGCATTGTTGATTGTCAGATTTAGTAATTGTTGAATTTGAGATTAGATGATGAGGATAATTGTTTATTTTTCTGTCTACTGTACTTAGTCTGCAACTGTGCATACCAAGAAACCCATGATTTTCTACATTTCCTTTCAGCCATATCTAGCCTGTTTTTAAGACTATTTTTCTTCATTTGTATTCCACTGTATTTGCATGGTATGTATTGCATGTATGTAGTACATACAGAAGTAGTAAAGCATGAAAATTTTAAAGTACTTAGAGTTTTTCACAATATGAAATTATTTTGTTGAGAGTTATAAATACTGTGCATTAAAAAAATCCATTTTAACAAAAAGGACAGTACTAGACTTGTCAACTAAATAATCTCTTGGGAATTTTGACAGTTTTACCTTTGCTCATTCCATGAGTCTTAAAGCTCTTTCTTAAAAATGGTAGATCTGGATGTCTGCATTTAGATTTTTGTCTGGACAAAATTGCAGGTGTTTAAACAGTGTGATCAATCCCTGTTGGCTGCTTATTCTGTTAACCCATCACAACAGCTGGCATATGATATGGCTGTTTCTAAATTTCAGTCCTTTTGTATTGTCTCCTGAGACTTCTCTTGATGCTTGCTCATTTGAGCCTTACAAGCAAGTGCTATTTCAGGCATACATGATACATGCAATATTAATTTTCTTGCCTACTGGTTCTGAACATTAATGTGTGTCCAAAATTATTTCAGCTAATATCTTGCAAATATGAGAGTATTCTAGTCTCCCTTTCATCTGTTACTCTGTAACAGCTGTCTCTTATTTGTCACAGATACTATTCACAAATGAGGTTGAATATTAAAAAAATAATTGTTTATACTCTTAATTTTCATGTTACTAAGTTGTATCTGTCATTCTGACCAGAATTTTTTCTGAGCAGTTACAATATACAATAAAGATGTTTTCTTATGTGAAAAAAATTATGGCTCCATGTAATAACTAGGTGAAATAAATAGGTGAAAAAACCTCTATGTAGTTTTATGTTTCTACCAAACTATCAGAAAAATTGTTCATATAACTTCTTCCTGCCTCTCTGTGCAGTCCCTCTTTTGGATTCCTTGGGCACAGCAACAAAAGAAATAATGAAAACTCATAATGAAATCAAGGATATAGGAAGAGAAAGAGGATGGCATTTCCTGTCACTGAAACTTCTTTTGATTATCAGTATTTGCATCTCCATTAGAAAGATTTAATAATGAGTTTTATATAATTTGTGATTCAGTGAAAGGACAGTGAATATAGAAAAGGCAACTTAGTGTTGCCACGTTACTTATGCAGGTAGCAAAAATGGGTATGTCTGCATAGCTTCTGAGGGCACTAGAGAAAAAGCTTGCTACTGTGGCCTGATACAGGACTTGGAGATGAGGCAGGACCATCAGGCATAACTTATTCCTTTCTGCCTAGGACATACATAGTTCTTGGAACTGAGGTGATTTTCCCTGCCTGTTCTGTAACATCTGCTAAATCCCATTAACAAATTTAGGTATGGGAAGAAAGCCACTGTGCCTGCTCCAGATGGCTACATTGAAATGAGTAGACGATAACCACACTAATACTCAGATCACAGCCCTCACAGTATTGTGAATATACACATATTTGAAATAAAAATCAATGAAGGCAATTGTCTTTTCATTGCATGTAGTGAAATAGAAGAAACTATCAGAATAATTTAGAGAAGAAATTAAAGTATATTTGAGAAGAGATAATAAAATGTGTAAACATGAATGAAAGATAAAACATGCTTTATTTTATGAATATTGTTTGACTTCCTTCGTTGTTTTACAGAAATCCTGAATAATCTTCCAGCAGGGCTTGAATTTTGCTGTTTGATATGCCAACATACAGTTCTCAGATTTAGGAGAGCTGTTCCATCAAAATATATTTGTGCAGCAGTCAGCTGCTTTGACAATCATCCAACTTTATTATCACTGACCTTCATTTCTTCACACCCTTTTCCTAAGTTTTAGGATTTGAATAACAAGTGGGAGGAGATGCCTTTTTTCCCTCCCCAAAGACAGGAACAAGAGAAAGGATAAATGCCTTGTGTATGTACTAAGACCTTAATTTTCACTACTGTAGAGATAGGCACCTGAAATGTATTTCTTTTTAATGAACCAAAACCAGTTTTCCCTCCATACTTGTACTGGGCTTCATGTGTTTTAAGTTTCCCAATCTGAGAGTAAAGTAATAGAATAAAGACCTGTTGAAATCTTCCATTCAAGGATCATTCTTTACTTTCTTTCATACTTGAATTTTAAAGCAATGTTTGCTGATGTGACACTGTATGGATGGGTAAATGTTATGTGCAAACATTTAGACTGGATACAAGATCAAATTGTCTGTATCAATTGTGCTTCTGTTTTTCCTGTAGCTATACTTACTGGTGGACCACAGATGTGCTAAACTATTTACCTCTTCCTTTTGATGAAGGTAGGAACTGTATTTTTCCTTCCCTTTCAGAGTATCTTGGAAAAGAAATTTTATTTACTAATGATTTTTAACTGTATTAGATCCCAATCTGAAAAAAAATCCAAAACTTTGCATAATGGTTGCTAAATACTTTTTTATTTCCCCCACCCCCACCCAATGAGATACAATTTTCCAACTGCAGGTTGCAAGAGCAACCTAATTGGCTAAAACTTGACTTCCATATGTTTATGAGCCAGGGTGCACTTCATTCTTTTTTTCTTGTTTGCTATCATGTATTTGTAGTCTGTACTGGTGATTACATTCCTGTTGTAGATGACATGGTAGAACTAGTGTGTCTTATTTCTCTGGGGTACTGTGAAGCATGTTTTATTAGGAACTGTCATCATGAAGGGAAATCAAATTATGGTGGTTGACAATGCATATTTATTAGAGATGTGCAATGCATCTTCTTCATGTCATATTTTCTTCTCTCAGCGGGTGTATGACTGTAGAAAAAAAAATGCCTGGTAGGGTGGCTAGGTAAGCAGGCTGCTGGTTTTTCGGGTTTTTGCAAGAGTCAGTAATTGTTAGTAAAAAGATACTTTTTTTTACCCCCCAGTGACAAGTGCAGAAAACAGACGCAAGTTGACAGTGAAGAAATTCCACAAATATGAAGAGGAAATTGATATTCACAATGAGTTTTTTAGGCCATATGAGTTGAGCAGTTTTGATGAGACCTTCTGCTTGGCAATGACCAATTCCACACGGTATATTGGAATGTTTTTTGGCTCTAAATCCTTGACTGGAAGTTGATTTGGTGTGAATTAAATGCGCATTTGTTTAAATATATGTAACTTCAAATTTAGCAAAGTTCTTGAAACTAAATCACAATACTACATGGAAATGTTACTCTAAAAAATAATCCGTTTAAATAGTGGTTAAATTTCCAATTATTTTCCATTATGGAGTTCCTGATGCTGGGGCACTTTGAGGGCTAAGAAATGAACTGTTACGTGTGGACTCTGATCACAGAGGCAACCTTCAATATAATTGTTTTCTAGATGTTCTGCTCTCATGTTATGGTTGTTTTCTTCCATCCAGTTCTCACAGCTGGCCAGATATTTTGGAGACTTGTTGTTGGCAGGAATCAGCTGGATATTCTAAGTATAATCTGAATCATGCTTGAGCTAAAAACTTCTAGGCGGATTATGTTTCATGTAGCTTTTTGACCCAATTTGAATGTTGGCAGCATTTTGAAAACAATGTGTGAAGCCCTGAGTTACAGGGCTGCTTCAGCACAGGAATGGAGCACATTGTTTTAGCATCTTTGGCAAGTGGTGATACTTGCAGCTGTTTTATGGGACTAAATAATGCAACTGGAAGCTTTTTAAATACCTGGGGAGGGGGGTTGTTATATATATATGCATATAATCTGTAATTATGAAGTTAGAACTCGATATCTGTTTTTATTATAATTTTTTTTTTAGTTCAAAGATAGATATTAGAGGTAGTTCTTCCAGAAAACTTAAAAATTTTCTGTGTTGAAGTCTGCTCATAAACAGTTTTTCATTCCTATTTTGACAGAGATTTTATGCCTAAGAATGTGGGAATTGATCCCAGTCCATTTACTGTTCGCAAACCTGATGAAACTGGAAAATCTGTGCTGGGGTAAGTGTGAAATGGGAAATTTTGTTCTGATTTAATTGTAATGAAAATATGTAAACTCTGTGTGTATCTCTGCAGCATATTCTGTGTTACATGGAAAATAATTTATTGGTGTTATACTGTAGAATTGTACATTTTGAAAATCACATCTAATTTTGACACTAGGAATTCTTAATTCAGACTTGTTTTTTTCTGTTTTCTCATATTCCTCTAAGTGAAATTCATGAGAAGATTTTATCTATGATATATAGAAGATATTAAAATTTGATCATCTCTTCATGCTGGTAGCAACTGTATTCTCTTGAAGATGACAGGAATGCATACATTCGTGTTGTGTTTAAAAATGATACATTTTTTATAAATAGAACACATCCTGAAACAGCAATAAATACCAATTTCAGCAGTTTTTGATAAAAAGTATTTTAAAAATATTTACAGATAAAATTATATAAAACATTTCAGCAGCAGTTATTGGGACAGATGAATGCTTCATTTAGCTGCTTTTGCATCCTGGACTTGCTTTGTTACTCTGTTTATTCCTTTACTGTGTTTGATCTGCTGGATCACACAAGGGCTGTGTGAACTCTTCCTGAATTCATTGTCTTTGATACCTCATATGAAGGAAACCTCTCATCAGTCATGGCTAACCCTGTGCAGTCACAACCATTATGAGTTCCTTTGGAAACTTGCTGTTCTGTTGAACACTAGGAAATTTGCCTGTTTCATGTTGTGCTCTGATCTCATTGTGTCTCATTGCCAATAAATGTTGAGAGTAGACTATGCCTATCATTAGTAGAACCTAATTTCATGCTATTGATGTTCCCTGGGAATAAACAGGAAGACTGCTCAACTGTTATATGGTTTATCTCTGCAAAGAATTGTGAGTTTATGGGTACTTTGAGTATAAGCTTTATTCTTCCGCTTTGGTATAATGTCAGATTTTGGACTAAATAATTTGTCTTCAGATATTCCATTAAATACTTGATCATTTTACATTTTTCTCAGATACTTTAAGATCTCTGCTGTGATTTTTAGGGATTCTTACAAGACAGAGAATCAGCTCAAAGCCACATTCCAGGATTCCCTGGGTATTACTCATAAGGCTTGCTCTGCATTGGCTGTATAGTAGGATAAAAGACGGCTTCACTCTTCTACCTTACCCATATTTAACCTTTGGTAGAGGAGATACCTTTGCCTTGTACATGTGTTGTCATCTTTTGGTCTGTGACATTTCTGTAGGATTTAGTTATCTCTTCTTGTCTGTGAGTGTTCTGTTCCCTAGGACAATTAGATCTTGGCCTCTTCTGAGTACGTGCTGGGAGTGGGGTGGGGACAACACTAGATAGCACTGGTACAGGCTCTCCGAAACAGTGTCACAGCACCAAGCCTGTTTAAATTCAAGAAGTGTTTGGGTAAGTCTCTCAGGCACATGGTGTGACTCTGGCTGTGTCCTTCACAGGCCAGGAGTTGGACTTGGTGATCCTAATGAGTACTTTCCAACTCAGCATATTCTATGATGAAGCACTCTTACCAGTGTTTGGCTACTTGCTCCATTCTTCATCTTTCAGAAGGGACTGCTTTTCTTGTGACCTTCACCTTGTTTAGAAAAGTAGGGAAGATAACCTTAATTTTCTCTAAAAAGCATGTTGATGTCTTCATAACTTTCTGTAAATTTCAGTCTAAGATGATGTCAGGTTCTGCTGAGTCAGAAATTAAACTTGCCTGTAGTGTTTTTTTCCTGTAAGGCTTTTGTTCCAGCTGTAAGAATTCTTACATAATGTTCTTGGAGGTGGGCTATGTTCTCCGACCTCCTTTGGGATGGCTTTTCTACTTGTTTATACATGTTTATACATGTTCCCTGAGCATATAAAGTTTAGTTAATTCAGTACAGGGGTAAACTGCTGTATGAGTTTGACTTCAAGAGACAGAACTCTTTGTAACAGTCATGGTGTGATAGAGCTCAAGTGATGCTCCTGAGAGCACTAGACCTGCAACTCAGAATAGCATTTGCACCAAACTATGTGCTGTTTTCGAAGCCTCTTAGCTTGCTGCTGTCTTCCTTTAGAGTAAGTCATACACAGTGTCAGTGATACACAGACAGCCTTCGCAGCAAGGAAGAGATGTTGCTTCCCTTTTCCAGACATTTATCTATAAACTATCTATTCATTAGTTAGTGTCTATTCATTAACTGCCTTCCCTGAAAGACTGTGACATTATCTGAGAGAAAAGTGCAACCAATTACCCTTCTATGGCCAGTAGGAAAGGATGCAGAGGATGTAGTATAATTATTTATGGGTATTTTTATATGGGTAATTTTATATTATAGGTAAAGTAAGGTATACCTTTCAGAGTGTATACAGTTAAATTCAGTGTTAGCCTACTTACATATAAATGCTGTAACTTGAAGACTTCTAGCAAATAAGGCATCTCTTCATATGGACTAGAATTTCTTGGGTGAGAAATACACACTTCATAAAGAAATGTTCCTGATTAAAGAAATAAATTGAGGAGAGATGTATGGAAAAGAAATAAAAAACATTATTAAGATTTGGGATCAAGATTCTGTTGTTAATCAGAAAGCAAACTTTTTTCCTGCATCAAAACCAAAGCTGTTATGTCTCAATGAATTTTTATTCCTTTTTATCCAGCTGAGGGGAGAGATTTTAGTAAAGAGTCAGGGAATTGGTGGAGAAAAGCTGTTCTGATCCTTTAAACTCTCTTTAAATGCCCTGGAATAAAAAGAGATTGAGGAAAAGAAATCAATCAGGGATTTCAAGATGAGCAACAAGTTGCTCCAGAGGATAGAATTTATTTCCCCAGAAAGACGGTAACCAGGATTAGGAATTTTAAGTATTCATAGTGAATATCTTGCTGATTTCATAAATACACACTGCCTTTCCTAATAGGAACAAAAATAATAGAGAAGAAGCAGTGCTACAGCGCAAAACAGCTGCTAGTGCTCCTCCACCCCCAAGTGAGGAAGCAGTCTCAAGTAGTTCTGAAGACGATTCTGGGACAGATAAAGAAGATGAAGGTGCTGTTTCTCAGCGTTCAACTCCAGTAAAGGTGACTGATACAGGAGACAATACAAAAATCACAGAGGTAAGAAATTACTGTGATAGACAAGAAGGCTTACCATTCCCATTTCCTTAAAAAAACCCAGTAAATGTAAACATTATAGAACAGTCAGAGCACTGAGGCGTTTAGTGAAAAAGATCTCCAATGTAATTTTTTGTGTAGATGTTAGCACAACTGCTTATAAACCTTCTCTGGTCTTCATATTGTCTAACAGTGAAACACAAAAGAAAATAGCATTGAAATGAAATCTATGACATTTGAAAGGTACTTAGGTCATTATATAAAGCATAAAACACCACGTATAACACAGATGTGTGTTAATTCAGAGGAGTAGGTCAGCTCTGATTATTGTCACTTAGCCATACTCTGGCACACATCCAGGTGGTCTTGGACCATGCAAATAGAATGGCTTTTCTCCAAGAATGTACTTGACCTACCTACCCAATCAACATTTAGTCCATGGGAGCTAATCTGGAGCAAACACGCTGAAAGACAAATAGTATGGACCTGAGGTCCTAAGCACTCCCTCTTTGCATTACAAAGCAATTCCTTTTGGATGATGCCACTTGCTCAGATCAGTGTAGCTGTAAATTAACATTCAGTCTATCTAAATTTTATCCAGATTTATGTGAACACATATATTGCTATTTTATGATTACGTGGTCTGGCATTTAAAAAAAAAAAAAAAACAAAACCAAACTTTAACTCCAAAAATGTGCAGGATAATGTTATCTCATTTGGTTCTATGCTATTACTGCCACTCAGGTTGAAGATAATGGCAGTGAATAAAATAGTGAAATAAATTGCATATGCACAGTCAGATGGAAAGATTGTGTATTCTCAGTTGTGGGCTATCAATCTTCTTGTGCTAGCATAACTCCCACTTTCTTGGAACCCCTTGGGTGCTAATGAAATGAAAATATTGAGTTGTATGAAGTATTATGGAAATACCTATTTTATTAATTCATGTAATAGTTCTTCAAATTCTTTCTTGTACCACTGAAAATATCTTAGCAAAAGGATATGCTAATGGAGACTATATATATAAATTTGGAAAATACTTACATTGTGTGAGCAGTGTTGATTTTTTTTTTAAAGTCATAGCTAATTTCAGTGGTTAGAGTGTTGTGCAACATGTTACCATTTTTAAAGAAAACTGAGTTGTTATGACCTTAGTCGGTATAAAATGTAGTGCCTGATAGTCGAGACAATAAAACTGCCTTTTTTTTTTAATCTTCCCTCCCCCTCCCCAGTCCAGAATTTCATTCTGTTCAGTCCCTAGCCTAGGGTTGTGGGTTGTGTGTGCTCAGATTTTCAGCCTTCTGTACAACAATGCCTTCTTCCTAACCATAATGAAGTGCTTTCAGTAAAATAACTGTAAATTTATATGGTATTAATTTTGGACAAGTTGGATTAAGCCAATAAAAGTGCAGTTATTTCTGTTTCTACAAGATATTTTATCTGAAAGTTTTCCACTATCTTAATAACTGAGTACCTGTTTTCCAGCAAATTGGATTGTTCATAGAATTTTTAAACAGAAATCCAACCTGAAATTTTATTCTTGATTCACACTATTGCACAATTTATCTCATGTCATTTTTTCCCTCTGTTTTGAACACACTTAAAAATCAGACCTAAGGTAACTTTTATAGATTTCTAAGGTGTTTAAATGAAAAATGCATGTAAACAAAACATATATTTTAAAATACTATTGAATTTCAATGGTTTTAAATTAGATCAATTATTTTGATTTTTTTAGTAATGCCTATGAGGAAATATATTCCAGTTTATTGACAGCTTTTTTTATGCCCTGAATTTGAGTCATAATTTGCATTGTTAATTCTTGCTATTCCTTATTATTTGGGGAACCCAAACAGCTAGTTCCTATCCATTTACATTTCTGAGAAGTTGTTTAAAAATGCTTTTATATTTCTGGTCAGCACTTCTTTCTGAAGTTCTTTGACTTTGGATCCTTTTGAACTAAGAGAAAACTGTCTCTATAGCTGACTTACAGTCATATGTGTCTTGTCAGTAAACCCCCTCAGTTCAGCACTGAATCAATAGACACAGTTCAGTATTGCAGGGACATTGGCTCCTTGTTATAGTTGACTGACATGATTGCATAATGTATAAGATAAAAATAGTTTTGTTCAACCTGAGGTTTGTAATTATTTCAGAACTGACAGCAGAAAATGTGAAAGCAAATGTGGGAGCATGTTCTGAACTAATATGATTTATTCTGTATTAAGTTTCAATACAGTACAGAATTTAATAACTACATCATTATGTTCTAGGAATATAATTTATGTTCCTAATATGTTTTTTTATCTGATGTTATCTTTATTCTTAATTTGTTGAACAAATGTGTTGAGTAATATTAATATAAAAATATGCTGAGGCTAACATTACTGTCTTTGTGAGAAACTTGTTTGGTTTTGTATACATTCAAAGTTATTTTTAAGTTTAGAGAGTTCCCTGCTTGAAAGCAAACTTTTTTTTGAATGTTGTTATGGTATTCTCAGTTTGAATCTTTTTTTCTTTTATGTTCCAGAATGTAGTGCAATCAACCAAAGATGTGTATGGAGTCAATCTTTCAGATATTCCTTCAGAAGATGATCTCGCAATATATGCTAGGTGAGAAAAATTTCCAGTGGTAATCAGTAAAAGGTAATTTGAGCTGGTTAAATGCAGTTGGTCAAAGTGCTGCCTTTGATCAAACTTATGTAAGTTAAAAGTTTTAGAGATATTTGGATATATATGCGATTCTCTTTTTAAAACCAAACTTTTTTCAGATGTCTGTGTCAACTCTGATTTCAGTGGAAGTTATGCAGATGTCCCTGAGTGCAAAATCAGGAACTTCAATTGAATGAAAGAGACTTCAATAGAGATACCTGTCACTTGATATAGTCCCACAAATTGATAAGTAGATTCCATAGGAAATCCTATTCCATTGATAAGTAAATTCTATAGGAGTAGTCCCCGGACTGTAAGCTTTGTAGTCTGTGATTTTTGCATTTTTCAAATGTTGAATTACACTAATTCAAATCAGTCAAGAACAATACCTTATTCTGTAAAAATGCATACAAAACCATAGATAAGTTGGCACTTTTTTTAAACATAATGTCATATTCATACAAATACGTGTTAGCCTTTTACTCAAATTTCAATAGTTGCATGATTTTTGAAGGAAAAAGTTTGTGGCTTTTGAAGGAAAATTACTTTTCTGAATAATATTCAGCTTTTTTTCTTGAAACATCTTCGTCTTCTGAATTTGAAGTAACTTGGACTGTTACCCTCTAGAAGACAGTTGTCACCATTCCTGCAGGAGCCATGAACTATCTGCTCCCCAAGAGCAATCAGCAGATTAATGATACACTTCACTAACAAAAGGCAGTGACTCCCATTGTATCAGGAATGCTGTATCCGAATTGCCACAACCCCAAAGAGAGCACTGACTACGCGTTGTTCTTGTTAAAAAATGGGGAGTTACACTATTGTTCTCAAATACTCTCCTCAATATCACAGAATAACACTGAAGCCAAAAAGAAACTGGTTCAAATTTTCTTTTTTTCTTAAACCAGAAATTAATTTGAACGTTTTGAATTTCTTTTTTAAACTCAAACCAAAAGTGAACTAGAATAATTTCTGTTAACTAGAGTAATTTCAGTTGCAGATGAACTAGAATTGAGCCAAAAAAGTCACTTATTCAGTTTTCTGGTGGAGGAGATTCTCTGCTGCACTGCAATGTTTGTCTTTGAAAAATAGTCACAATAATGGGAATTAAGTACTGGAGATTAGCTGGAGAAGTTTAGGTCCAAACTGAAGACCCTCTTAGTTCCTATAGTTTTGTAACACTGTTGTCAAGAGAGCAGTCCTTATGCAAGACATCAGGAGTGCAAATCAATGACATTTACTTAACAAACTGTTTCAAACAACTGCTTAGAATGTAGAATTAATGATGTTTGAGAAAAGAGATGTAAGAAATCTACATGTAATCTCAGAAAAACAGTGTGTATTGAAGTGAATACCTGTGGAACATGCATTGAAATGTGTTTATTTTCTAATGTGTAATAACAGTGACTACCTTGTTATAGTCAAAATATTTTCAATGTTTGAGGGACATTTTAATTCACTATGCTATCTTCTCATTTAGGATATATGATGTTTCATCCTGACTTAGTTCATTCATCCACTCAAAGCATTTTTTCCTTTTCATTTAGAAGTCTTTTTCTGTTAATTTTTCTTTAGGACTAGCTGCTTCTCTTGCACTCTTTAGTTCTTGGAAATTCCCATTTCTACCTATTTCCTACATACTGAGTCATTTGAAGATACTACATTTGACTAGGGTCAAAGAGGATGTTTTTCATTTTCTCTGAAATTTTTAACTTCACTTATGCTTGTAACTTTAGGTTTTCATTTTAACCACTAGAAAATGGATGCCAATTTGCCAATTACCCGTTGATGTAGCAGATAATTATTGTGGGTCTGCAAATGGCCCAGTGCAAGCTGGTATCTACTGTGAATCTCTCTGTGCAGTTGAATAACTCCATGATAACATCCGGAATTGCAGCTGCTTCCCATTTTATAATTTTTCAGACTGGACTAACATTCAATCTATTGTTACTGTAACCCTGTTAACCTATTGGGCCTTTGAACTCCCTATTCATACTTTTTTAAGGGGGAAAAA